>LR750012.1:472856-487639 GCA_902729485.2 Mus minutoides
TTGCAAGCTGGTACAACAACTCTGGAAATCAGTCTGGAGATTCCTCAGAAAATTGGACATAGTACTACTACCTGAGGACCCCCCTATACCACTCCTAGGCATATAACCAAAAGTTGCTCCAACATATAACAAGGACACATGCTCCACTATGTTCATAGCTGCCTTATTTATAATAGCCAGAAGCTGGAAAGAACCCAGATGTCCTTCAACATAGGAATGGATACAGAAAATTTGGTACATTTATATAATGGAGTACTACTCAGCTATTAAAAAAATTACTTCCTGAAATTCCTAGGCAAATGGATAGAACTAGCAAATATCATCCTGAGTGAGGTAACCATTCACAAAAGAACACTGGTGGTAAAATGTTGGAGTTGGTAGGTGTGCCCAGGCCAAACAGTGGGGCTGGACACAGGGACAGTGGCTAAAAAAAAGAGTGCTGAATTTTGTTGCACATGCTTAAAAATGCAGATAGTAATGCTAAATTTAAAGGTTTAGGTGTAGATTCTCTAGTCATTGAACCCATCCAGGTGAACAAGGCACCTAAATGCGCTGACTAACCTTCAGAACGCATGGACAGATTAACCCATACATGAGCTCCACTTGCCACAAAGAGATGATCCTCACTGAGAAGGAACAGATTGTTCGAAAGCCAGAAGAGCTAGTTCCACAGAAGAAAAATATATCCCATAAGAAACTGAAAAAACAAAACCTTATGATACTGGAATAAATTCAGCATAAAATAAATGCAGATAAAGTAAAAAACAAAACAAACAAACAAACAAACAAACATGGTGTATACTCACTAATAAGTGGATATTAGCCTAAAAGCTCAGAATAACCAAGATACAATTCACAAACCACATGAAGCTCAAAGGGAAGGAAGACCGAAGTATGGATGCTTTGGTCCTCCTTAGAAAGGAGGAAAATATTCACTGGAGAAAATACAGAGACAAAGTGTGGAGCAGAGACTGGAGGAAAGGCCATCCAGTGACTGCCCCACTTGGGAATCCATCCCATATACAGTTATCAAACCTAGACCCTATTGTGGATGCCAAGAATTGATTGCTGACAGGAGCCTGATATAGCTATCTCCTAAGATGCTCTGCCAGACCCTGAAAAATACAGAGGTGGATGTTCACAGCCAACCATTGGACTGAGTATGGGATCCCCAAGGGAGGAGTTATAGAAAGTACTGAAGGAGCTGAAGGGATTTTCAACTCCATAGGAAGAACAACAATATCAACCAACCAGACCCCTCAGAGCTCTCAGGAACTAAACCACCAACCAAAGAGTACACATAGAGTGACCGATGACTCCAGCTGCATTTATAGCAGAAGACGGCCTTGTTGGACATCAATGGGAAGAGAGGCTCTTGGTCCTATGAAGGCTTGATGCCCCAGTGCAGGGGAATGCCATGGCAGGGAGGCAGGAGTAGTTGGGTGGGTGGATGGGAGAACACCCTCATAGAAGTGGAGATAGGAGGTTTATGGAAGGAAAATCGGGAAAGAGGATAATATTTGAAATGTAAATAAAGAATAAACCAATAAAATTTAAAATAATCACAAATAAAAAAGTGTGATGCTGGAAGTGGATGCTCACAATCAGCTATTGTATGGAACACAGGACTCCCAAGGAAGGAGCTAGAGAAAGTACCCAGGGAGCTGAAGGGGTCTTCAACCCTATAGGTGGAATAAGAACATGAACTAACTAGTACCCCCAGAGCTCATGTCTCTAGCTGCATATATAGAAGAAGATGGCCTAGTTGGCCATCATTAGGAAGAGAGGCCCCTTGGTCATGCAGACTTTATATGCCCCAGTACAGGGGAACGCCAGGGCCAAGATGTGGGAGTGGGTGGATAGGGGAGCAGAGCGGGGATGGGGAAAGGTATAGGGAAATTTCTGAATAACATTTGAAATGTAAATGAAGAAAATATCTAATAAAAAGTGAAAAAAAAGTGTGATGCTTATAGATATTAAGGCTGGGGCTTGATACCTTTGGGGCACCATCTAGCTCATCCCTGCATCTTTATACATATATCATATACTCTATGTTGGAGTAATAGTCCTTGAACTTTGGTAATTAAGTGTGTTTTCCTTGGTAAAAAATAACTTTAGTTTTCATTATTTAGTTAGTATATCTAGAATATGTATATGCACCAAGCTTACTGGTTTGCTGAGACTTAAGCCAACCATCTTACTAATTTACTTTCTAGTATCTTTCTTTGTCTTCTTCGTGTGGGATATTATTTTTCATAAATGTTTTTGGTGTGGCAGGAGAAGCATCTCAGCAGTTAATAACACTGGCTACTCTTCCAGGGCACCCAGATTTCATTCCTAGCACCCACATGGTGACTCACAACTATTTGTAAATTCAGTTCCACGGATTCTGATGCCCTCTTCTGGTCTTTGTAGGCACCAGACATGCATGTGATAGACATATATATACAGGTAGAACATCCATAAATGTAAAATAATTTAGAAAATTAAAAAAAATCTATATTTGTGTCAAGAGGTTTAAACCTAATATCTCCTGCATATTAGGCAAACACCAACATTGAACCATACCCTCAACCCAAAGTATTGTTTTAATACTGAAAAAAATTCTCCTGTGTATATATGTATGTATGTATGTATGTATGTATGTATGTATGTATGTATGTATAGGCATGTCTCATGTACCTGTGTAGAGGCCAATATAGACTTTGAGATTCCCTTGTGCTGTCGTTACAGGTAAGCTAGAAGTGTAGCTACTGAAAGCTGAATTTGGGTCCTGTGGATACTACATGCTCTTAATCATTGAACCATACTCCCACTATCCCCCATTCTATTTTATTGTTCATGGAACTTCTCCATCTTTCTATGTGCCCCTTCAATTCCTGGGGAATAATTTGTACCTGAAATTGCAGTTGCAAATCCATTATGGAAACCTATCTTCCAGCTCTGCCACTGCCTTAGTTAAAAGAGGTAGATGAACTAGGCCTTCTGCAGTATTCAGCACATAGTAGGTTAACCTTGCTGTGTTTTTTTCTAACTTCTACAATCATTGCACAGTCTAAGTCACACTGTGTGCCTACTGGCTTTCGGAGTACAGTGACTCTGCTTTGGAGTAGGAAGATCTGAGAGTGTGTGAATATCAGCTGGGCACATAACTTAGGGAGAGACACACAGAAGCACCTTAATGCCTTCATGTGTTTGTAGCACTTCAGCAGTGGAAATTACTGCAGGGATGGTGTTGATTTTGAAGGGCCCTAAGATAGTATTTTAAGGCAGTTTACAAATAAGAATAGAGAACACCCACAAGTAAAGGAAATGTGTTTCCAATCTGTGCAGAGATAGATAAGATGTTTATTTAAATGAGGATGCAAATACAGTTGTTGTTGTTGTTGTTGTTTGTTATTGTTGTTGTTGTTGTTTTTGATTAGTGCCACCTGGGCTGTAAATGAAGTTTACCCTATTTTAAAGAGGATTACATTTGAAATGTAAATAAATAAAATATCCAGTATTAAAAAAAAAAAAGACTAGAATATCTGCTTGATGGAAGGACAGAATGGATTCCCTTTCCTTTGCTTTCCTTTTCCCTTGGTTGTCCTCCGGCTTCCACACACATAACCTTCTATGTGGACACACATGCAAATGTATTACATGAAAAAGTTAAGAGGAGAAAATTGTAACAATGTATCTCTCAACTCACATGTAAGAAAAATGAATGTCTACATGTATTAACAGATTTCATCATGCCCTTAGGTAATATTCTCCTCAATGCCATACCCCATAAATAAATGGAAGGAACAAACTAGCTCCAATCTTTGGCCTTTGGCATCTCTCCTTTCAGCCATTTCTTAGTTGTCTACCTTTATTGATTTCATGATGTGGGACTGAGAGATTGCTGGGTGGGTGAAGTCTACTATCTTCAATGCTGAAAACCTGAGTCAAGTCCCTAGGAACCATCATAGTGGAAGGAAAGAACTGACTCTTTCAAGTTGTCTTCTGATTTTCTCTCTTAATAAAAAAATAAATGAATAAAAATTTAAATATATATATATATATATATATATATATATATATATACACACACACACACACACACACACACACACACACACACACACATACAAAAAAACATGTTCAATGTTAGTAGATTTAAATAGCAGTATTTAATGCATACCATAGTGTCCCAAAAGCCAAAAGGACTCTTCTCCTCTCTCTCTCTCTCTCTCTCTCTCTCTCTCTCTCTCTCTCTCTCTCTGTGTGTGTGTGTGTGTGTGTGTGTGTGTGTGTGTGTGTGTGTGTGTGTTTTGGCTAAATATTAAACCAGGATTATTTTCAACATTCTACCACTGATCTACAACTCCAACCCTTAACCTCTCTTTATCAGGTGATGTTATCTGCATACACTTCTTGGCTTCTTCTTACTGACTTGTACCCTATTCAACAGCAGCAGGGAGCCAGAGAGTGGGGAGAGCAACATCCTTGCTTGTGTGGGTCTATATTACCATTTCCTTTGTCCTTACATGCATCTGTATACCAGCTTGTCATATTTCTATTAGATTTTATTTTGGTTTTAAAATATCCATGTACTTCGAGGCAATTTTGTTTATTAAATAAAATATAAGGAAAAGAAAAATATGGAAAAGTTTTACAATTATTTGCAATCACTGAATACAATAAAAACCATAACTGTTATAATTAATTAATACAAAAGAGTTCCTGTTTGCTATGGCTATGTATTGCCCAGAAAGGGGCATTCCACAATCCTTTTCTGTATTCTGCCTCTCAGAATATTTCTGTACCCTCTTCCACTGTTTTTCCTGAGCCTTGGGGTATATTGTATAGATGGCTTGTTTGCATCTAAGCAGTAAACTATAACTGATGATCAGTACCTTGTTTCACCATGAGTCTCCACCTTCATCATAGCTCATTGGAAAGAGAGGTTCTCTGGCTAAGGCTGGTATATGCTTTAGATGAGAGATTTCTTTTACTTTCCTGTCTGTGGAAAATTGTGTTTGTTTGTTGTTTGTTGTGTGTTTGTTTGTTTTTCTCTTTCTGGCCTCTGAAGTGCTGGAATCTGTAGTCTACCAATGGTGGTAAACTCTAGTTAAACTGTAGAGTTGAGTTCATAGAATGTGCTTGGGATCCACAAGAGGAGGCTGGGCCCTGGTACTGGAGGAAATTCATGGTGCCAAGTGGACCCAGCTCCTCTCTGTGAGAAAGTAAACATGACTGCTCCCCTGACACCCTCCCTGCCCTTAGTGGTCACCATTGCTGACTCAGGAATCAGAGTGAACCCTGGGCTGTGATTTTTCTGACACATGAGCGAGCACCAGAGAAGGATCCTGCCTTTCCTAGAAATAGAGGGCTGACAGGAGAGTCTGACCCCAGGTCCCACCAGGCTTCTTTTGACAAAGCAGTCCTGGCAGATCTCTGAGTGGAGTCATGCCACCAATTTCAACCAGGAAGGAGCTTCTACCTCCCTCTCTGAGCTACGTGAGCTTATTTGAAGACTGTCACTGCTGCCCACAACTCAACGTGTATCTCTGTTACAGTATTAAAAAACGCCTTATTTCTTGTGGGATTATCCACAGCTTTTTATCTCCTCCAGGAAAGGTTTTCAGTAACACACATTAAAAGGCTCTGAGCATCTCACCTGGTCTTGAGTAGGGACACACAGAGGTAAGAGCTATTCCTGAAGCTCAATAACAAGCTCTTCTCCAGTGGGGCTGGCTTAAACGATTACAATGATCTATACAGGATGAGGGGAAGTTAAGCTCAATGCTGGTGAATCTTGACTATCAACTAGATTGAGCTAAGAAGTACCTAGGAGGTTCATAAAGCAGGCTTTAGGGGATGTCTGTAAAGTACTTCCAGAGATATTATCTGAGGAAGAAGACTCATTGTATGGAATCAGCATCATCCCACAGGCTGGGTACCTTTCTGAACAAAAAGGTAGTAGCAAAGAGGCCATTGGTGCAGTCACAAGTGTTCCTGACGGACCTGAGTACAGCCCCTCTGCCCCATCACACATACCCATAGTGCTCCATCTCACAAGAGACCCAGAAAGTAGAAAGCCAGAAAGTTTGATCATCTAAAATTATGACCCTAAATAAATGTCTCTTTAGGCAGTTAGTGTCAGGCATTCTGTCATAACAATGAAAAAAAAAAAAATTGTCCTGCACAAGCTCTCAATGCAAAGACCGGGAAGGATTGCTTCTATACTGGACAAAGTTTTATTCCAAAGCCCTTACTGTATTCCTCAAGAGTACATGCTGTAGTTGAATTCTACTATCATGGAAGGAGAGCGAAGGGAGAAATGAGTATGAAGCTCTGGTGACATCAACATTCCACTCCTGCACACAAGCACTGTGCTAAGACATTGGTCATTGTCAACCTGCTACCCCTCAAACATTGTGGAGGAAAGTGACAGTACTCTAGAGCTAGGCCGTTAGCGCTCTCTCTCTCTCTCTCTCTCTCTCTCTCTCTCTCTCTCTCTCTCTCTCATAAATGTTGGGGTCCTACCAGCGGTCCCCCACAAAACTGGGTTCCCTGGGAGACAGACTGGGGATCTTTAGGACTAGCTGGGAGAGAAAAATAAAACAGAGTCAGTTCTCCGGTCAAAACATGTCTGCTTCTTTACTTAAAAATCTTTCTTGTTTAAAAGAGAGTGGAAAAGAGTAGACCCCGACATCCCATTCCCAGGGCCCCTGGCTCCATGTTGGCGAGCATGTAGAGCCGCCTAGAGACACTTTGCAGGAGGCACCTTCTTCCTGGGATATCCGGGCAGTTCTGGGCATGGCAGCAGCACTGTAGGAGGCAGGCTGCAGTAGTTGCATAACAAAAGGAGCCAGCCTAGCTGGAAGTGGCCTGGAAGCCCCTCTTCAATGGGGGGCAGGTCTGAATTCTGGAGGTTACAGTACACAGAGGCACACACACACACACACACACACAACACACGCACACACACACACACCCCTCTCACATGCCCATACTCTCACTTAGCTGTCTGAAGATCTAGATCTGAAAACTGTAAGCATTAGATTCTTCATTTATAAAATGGGTGCTTTAGGCTATTTGCTTCACCCAGAGCTTTTGTGAAGATTACTAAGAAAAGCTAATCTAAACTCCAAATACAGTCCAGAGCTTCAGGTTGGCAGGGTATATGTATAGGGAATATTGTGGTTACCATCTCAACTGTAGAAAGGATGGCTGCAGCCAATGGAGATTCACTTGTTCCATACACACTCCCTACCTTTGGCCAATCTTATGTCTACAAAACAGATAAGCAGTTTGGTAACATCTACCCCAGTGACCTAACAGCCCACTTCTCCTGTCCTTCTTAATGGTGCTCTTTAGAAGCTTTGTCCATCCTACCCTGTTTTTACTCAGTTTCATCCACATAAAGCTTGGCTTCTATATTCTGAGACAATTTTATCCCACTGTCTGGTTTGTTTTCATCATCAACTTGTCTCAGCCTTGAGACACTTGAAAAGAGAGAACCTCAAATGAATCCTTCACTCAATCAGATTGTCCTGTGACCACACCTGTGAAAGACTGTTTAGATGTATAAATGAAGTGGAAATGCCAAGCCCACTGAGGGCAGCACCATCCATAGGCAGTTGGGCCTTGGCTGTATAACAAAGGTAGCTCAGGGTGAGCAAAGGTGCAAGCTAGTAAGCCCCATTTATCCATCAATCTTGCCTCTGTTTTAGTTCAGTTCCTACCTTTCATGCCCTCAGTGATGGACTGTAACTTTCCCAATGAGTCTAATTAACACTTTCTCCCCCAAGTTGCTTTTGTTCATGGTATTTACCATAGCAATGGAAATCAAACAAGAACATACATATACCAAGTGGATACATCAGGTGTACTCCAACAGTAAAAAGCACATTGTTTTAATATGTCAAAAAACATTGCTTTGATTGTTCAACATTAATCAAATATTCTGTCTCCACATCCTCTGTACTATTGGTTGCTATGCTGCTGCCTGAATCCTTCAGACACAGGCTGGTGTTGGAAAGATGGAGTTCTATGGGACATCTCTAGAGAGACAATTTTTACTCTCCAAATATGAAACCTTTCCTCATTTCTTTACAAATGAGCAAAGATGTCCATTATTTCACAGGTTAGATAGTAGTGTAATACTCCATGCCTGCTGAGTCGGGAAAAGAGGCACAATGTCTGGATGGTATTTTATGACTAATAAGCATCTTCCCATTAAGATTTTTACTAAAAAATAACTTAAGCTCAAGAAGTAAGCAACCCTTTACTGGGAATAAAATGTACTAGGGAGTCCAGAGAGTTATTTTAATCAGTAAAATGCTTACCATGAAAAATGAGGTCCTGACTTTTTGTCCCCAATACCACATAAAAAAAATCAGTCATGCTGTGTGTTCCTCTAATTCTATCAGAAAGGAGATAGGAGCAAGGAGCTCAGAGGATTTCTGGAGCTTACTGGCTAGTGAGTCTAACTGAATTATTGAGAAGCAGGAGACTATCTCAAAAAATAGGGTAGAAAGCAATGGTAGAAGACACTGGATATTGGCTTCTGGATTTCTCTGGCACATGAGCCTGCACAGATAACACACACACACACATACACAGAAAATACATGCAAGAAGAAAGGAAGTAATCTGGGTGTGAGTAAATATAAATTCCTAGTGAGTTCTAGGGCAGATAACAGTGACTATCCATCTGCCTTCAAGGAAGTTTGGACCCAAATCCAGTTTGGATAATGATACTTTTCTGGGTTTTGATGTTTCTGAATATAAAATATATGCCTGTGGAGGTCAAAAGAATAACAAATTGAGACAAGGGACACTTAATAACCAAAGAGAACCAAGAGTTCCCACAAAGAGAGGCTGTCCTTCTGAACTGCTGTCTGTGGGTCTCTTCCTGGAATTCAGTAGCACTGGGTGGGTTAGCATTAGGTCCTGGCAAAACAACATGATATCCCCTGCCCCGACAATCCCATATTTGATGAAGTAAGCAGAAAAGATGCTTCAGGAGAAAGATTAATGGTCAGCCTATAGCCATTTCCATTATGACACTCATGGCTTCCACTGAAGGATGTCAGTGCCAAGTATTTGCCTAGTCTTCCATTTGTCTTGCAGAAAGACATGCTGGGAGAGAGAGATGACTCAGTTGTCAAAAGCATTTCTTGTTTTTGTGGAAATGTACACTTACCACAAGTTCCAAGTACCCATGTGGTCTCTTACAACCTTCCATAACTCTAGTTTCAAAGGACTCTATACTCTCTTCTAATCTCCACAGACATCAGGCAAAACACACATCATAAATTTAACTTTTATTTTCTCTAGTAATTGTCATCTCCAATTCTTACTAGCTCACTCTGCTAACCTAGGCCTTGTCTGGGAAACTTCTAGGTTCCATGCAATATAATTTAGACCTAGAATGTTTCTAGCCTCTGAGACTTACTGCTGAATAAGTCACTGACTTTCTAGTTCTTTCTAAGCTCTGGATAGCTGATTCAACTTAGCTGTCATGGCTCAAACTCCTCTCCAGGCTGACTGATTCAATCCAGCTTCTCTCTGGGCCTCTGACTGAATTGCTCTGTTTGGCCTCATACTAACTCTGGCAACCTGTTATAATCTTCTGGTTCCTTCCCATTCTGTGGCTCCTACTGTCTTCACCTGTGTCTAGTTTGTTCTTTCCCCACAACCTCTCTATAAGTGTCCTGGTAAAACTGCCTCATTTTCTTCTCTCTCTCTCTCTCTCTCTCTCTCTCTCTCTCTCTCTCTCTCTCTCTGCATTCTCTTAAATAGCCTCTCTTTCCTGTCTGTTCTTGTGAGAGTTAAGCATATCCTATTCTGTCAAATCTTTCTTTGATTCGTGACTTGGTCTGTCATTTTGGACATTACTTTCAAACATGGCTGCTTCTTTCTACAAACTAACTTTACCTTGATTGATTGGAATTACAGGTGTGTATTAAAGGTATGTCTGTATTTCAGCCAGAGGGATTAAAAGTATGTGCTAAGGGTTGAGCCACACCACAGCTAGAAATAGTTTATTTTGTTTTGTTTTGTTTTGTTCTGTTTTTTTTTTTTTTTCAGTAAATGACATAATCTCTGGGTTCTTAGTATAATCAAATATGTTGCAACAACACATGCACAGAAAATAAAAACAAACAAATATTTCTCTTAAAATTATAAAAAAAGGCAACCTGGGAAAGTTGCCAAAATTTCTGCTGAGAAGCAGATTCCCAGTCCCTGCCATCAGGGTATTCCTGCTATTGACACTGTGGTAGGCACAGCAAGAGCTATGCAGTCCCAAGACTGTTCACAAACTACAGCTCAAACTGAAAAGCTGTTGCTTAAATATAACACTGAATAACTAAAATAGGAAGTGAATAAATTTTCTTAGAACACAAATCTTATTAGTATTCTTTCTTTTTTTGTTGTTGTTTTTTTTTCCCTTTGTTAATAGATATTTTCTTTATTTACATTTCAAATGTTATCTCCTTTCCTGGTTCCCTTCAGAAAACCCCCATCCCTTCTCCCCTCCCCCTGCTCACCAATCCACTCACTCCTACTTCCTGGCCCTGGCATTCCCCTACACTGGGGCATAGTGTCTTCACAGGACCAAGGGCCTCTCCTCCCATTGATGACTGACTAGGACATCCTCTGCTACATATGCAGCTGGAACCCTGAGTAAGCTCTTTGGTTGGTGGTTTAATCCCTGGGAGCTCTAGGGGGTGGGGGGATACTGGTTAGTTTATATTGTTGTTCCTCCTATAGGGCTGCAAACCCTTTTAGCTCCTTGGGTCCTTTCTCTAGCTCCTTCATTTACTAATTTTTAGATCTTGTTTAGTTTTTAAAAAGTGTCTACATTTATTTCCTTATATTGATAATAATGGAAGAGAGGAGAAAGAGGAGGAAGGGAAGGAGGAGGGGAGGAGGGAGAGGAGGAGGAAGGGGAGGAGAGGAAGGAGGAGAAGAAAGAGGAGGAGGAGGGGGAGGAGAGGGAGGAGGTCTGGGTGGTTTCACTATGTAGATCAAGATGTCCTCAAATTCACAGAGATTTTACTGCCTCTGTATGTACGACCACACACCAACTTTTTATTGCTATTTTGTGTGTGAGTGTGTGTGTATGTGCAGATGTAAGCACCTGGAGGTCAGAAGATAACTTTCAGGAGTTGATTTTCTCCTTCCATGTTGTGGTGTTTCAAGGTCAAACTTGTGGCATCAGTCTTGGCAGGGATTACTTTCCCACATTGAGCCATCTTCCTCCCTCTTTATTATGTATTTTCACTTCTTGCATAACAGCAGGTCATATCATGACTGATTCACCAAATGCCACTTTCAGACCAAGGCCAAAGATGCTCTTCTGTGTCGATGGTATCACTGTTGTATGAACAGTACTGTGACTGTATCTCATGGAGCCCAGAATAGCCAATGTTGTTATCAGAGAGAAATAAGATTAGCTGATGTGCCAGGGCCCATCACCCATGGGATGATCCCAGCAAAACAAAATGAGTGACTGCCTCATTCATGATTCAAAGATTTTTTTCTATAACACAGCAAAATTAATATAACATACCTTTTTCATAGCCTGATAACTGAGAAATTCCACTAAAATTAATTTGGGAAATTGTCTTATAATTTGGAGATACTAAGAAACTTTAATGGTTTGGTTGGTTTGGTTTAAAAATTCATTTAAATATGGTTAATAATAGTAGTACATTGCCCAAGAACATCAAAGTTTTATATCTGCTGGTTTATTAGTGCAAGACCACAAGAGGTGACTATCAAGGTTTCAGGCTGAACATGAGTCAGTAATGTTGCATGCATAGCAGACTTCTGTCAGTCACATTGGAGACATACCACAGTTACTGTTTTTTTTGTTTGTTTGTTTGTTTCTTTGTTTTGTTTTGTTTTGTTTTGTTTTGTTTTTTCTAGACAGGGTTTCTCTATATAGCCCTGGCTGTCCTGGAACTCACTCTGTAGACCAGGCTGGCCTCGAACTCAGAAATCCACCTGCCCCTGCCTCTCGAGTGCTGGGATTAAAGGTGTGCGCCACCACACCCGGCATTAACTGTTAAATGTTAAAATCCCTCTTTGACAAAGTGGTAGCTCTCAAACATAGAACAAATACACTTTGTTTATTTGACATGATAATTAACTTTTATTTTTCTGTTTGATTGGCTTTGGAATTGCCTAGGAGGTATATTTTCTAACATATCCCCTATGTCATCAAGTTGACAATGAAGATTAGCCATGTCTGGTTTTGCTGGTGAAGGTACTTCCACAGGAGTTGAACTGGGAATGGGAAACACACAGTATACATGGGGACACTGTCCCATGAACTAGGGTCACAGGGTAAATGAAAAAAGATGTAATGAGCTGGACACCAGCATTCATTACTCTACCTGTGACTGTGTATGGAATGTGATTAGCTGCCTCAAGCTCTAGTCACCAATCCTTCCCTGCCCTAATCAACTGTATCCCTGGAACAATGAATCAAAACAAACTGCTCACTAGTTAACTTGTTTGTGACAGGTATTTTGTCATAGCAACAACACAACTGCAGATGATAAAGCTAAAGCATAAGTGGACAACTCAGTATTGAACTACATTTTGCCACTTATTCCCTTTGTGATAATGGTATAAGTTAGTAAATATAAGCTTCATTATTCTCTCTCTCTCTCTCTTTCTCTCTCTCTCTCTCTCTCTCTCTTTCTCTCTGTGTGTGTGTGTGTGTGTGTGTGTGTGTGTGAGAGAGAGAGAGAGAGAGAGAGAGAGAGAGTATGTGCCATGTGTGTGCAGGCATAAGTGGAGAACAGAATATGAGACTGGATGTCTTAGAACGGGGTTACAAGTGATTGAGATCTACTGAACAGGTATGTTCTGAACCAAACTTGGGTCCTCTATAAAAGCCGTAAGTGCTCTTGACTGCTGACCTCTTAACGACTGACACCTCTCTCTCTCTCTCTCTCTCTCTCTCTCTCTCTCTCTCTCTCTCTCTCTCTCTCTCCAGCATCAGCTTCATTTTGCTCATCTGCAGATGAAGGTATTGAAACAGCGGGTACTGCAAGGCAGGGTGTCTACAACATGCCTCAGCCAAAAAAATGTTATCAGCTATAACTATTATGATTCTCATGAGTATTGATTTTCTTTTAATGGAGACAGTAAAGGAAAGGGACATAGGATACTCTGGCCACTGCAATCCAGATATGCTTTAATCAGTTCTTCTTGACACATGATTCAAAATAGAGCATCCAGCAAACATCAAATCAATATGTTAATAAAACCCAGATTATTTTCAAGAATTCTAAACTGGGTTTGACACCTCACAGGAAGATGGACAGCAATAAATAAATATATACACCAGGACCATATTTGACTGGTTATGTAACATTTTGTAAGGCAGTTGACTCTATGATGCAACACTTTCTCATACAACACCCCAAGTGTTCCTGGGAGTTCAGTATACACTGTGAGGAAACAGAGGTTGACACAGAACTGACATGTTTTGGTTGTGGGCTTCTCAGTTAATGCTCATCTCTCTCCCACTGACCACCCCCCACACCCCGGGTTTTCCTTAGGAAACAAAGAATATCTAACATGCTGTGTTCTCTGTGAGCTTTGCACGGACCTCTGCTTTACCTTATTTCTCCTTAAGTCCTCATTTAAACTCAATTGTTTTTTCAGGACCAGAAGTGAGCGTGGACACAAACATATTCATGATTATTGATGACTAAGATCACAATGTGGAAGACAGGTGCTATCAATAGCAGAATTAGAAAGGCCACAGGCTGAGCCTGTTCCGAGAGAAACCATGATGAATGTGACCTCAAACAAGACAGTTTTAAACAAATATCCTTGGAGGCAGGTAAGTGGAAACAGAGCTTAAGAGAAAGTGGAGTGAATTTGTATCTGTATGGGTTTGGGGATGCATGCAAGTAATCCCAGTGCTCAGGAGAGAAGACAAGAGGATCAATAGAGTCTGAAGTCAGACTAGGCTACAAAATAAGACCCAGTCTCTGAAAACTAAATGACGGAAGGAATTAAAAGTGAAAAATAGAAGAGAGTGAAGGTGTGTAAGGACTTCAGCAAACATGGCAGTGCCAGAAGAGAGGAAATAGATGGATGGAGAGCCAGAGTCACCTGCTGAGAGGTGCAGGGGAGGCTTCTAGGCTGTGGCTAGTATAGACAGAAAAAGTACAGAGGTGAACCTAGTTAGGGCAAAGCCAGGTACACGGGTAAAAGAGAGCCAGTGGATGGAAGAATATTGTAGCAGAGGTCTGCCCAGGAAAGGATCTCTCTGCAGACACATATCTGTGAGTTTAATTTAAAATGTATTCCAGGACTGGGGAGGTAGCTCAATAGGTAAGAGTGCTTGTGTTAGAAGCCAAGTAACCTGAGTTTGAATACCCAGCAACCATAAAACCCCGATGCCAGGCATGTATGCCACAGCACTGAGGCTCAAAGCCAAGTGGATCCTGAGAACTTGTTGGCCAGACATCCAAAAGAAAAAAAAAAAAAAAAAAAAAAAAAAAAAAAAAGGCTAGCTTGTGGTCTCATGAGAGATCATGCCTCAAAGCTGTCAAGTACAGCACTGTAGAGGAAGTCATCCAACATGCTCTGGCTTCCATGAAGATGTTCACAGCTCTCAAAAGTTTAGGCAATAGCTGGCAAGCTATTTCTCTTAGAGGCCAAATACTTTAGGCTCCCCAGGCTATATGGTTTCAGCCAGAGGAACTCAGTTCCTCTATTGTATTTTAGAAGCAAATACTTTAAAATAGATAAGCAGATGACTTTACTATGCTT
>LR750012.1:713248-725748 GCA_902729485.2 Mus minutoides
CTTCTGTGTTTACCAGGCACTGGTATAGCCTCCCACAAGACAGCTATATCCGGTCCCTTTCAGCATTATCTTGCTGGCATATGCTATAGTGTTTATTTTGGTGGCTGATTACGGGAGGGATCCCTGGCAGCCGCCGTCACTGGTTGGTCCATCCTTTTGATTCAGCTTCACACATGATCTCTGTAACTCCTTCAGTGTGAAGGCAAAAGCTTTTAAAATATCCCCCCCTTCTAGTTGTTCAAGACCCACACAAAGACCAAACTGCACATCTGCAAATGCCATAGATCACAATTTTAACTCACTTGAAACTTGAGTCAAGTCCCATTTTTATATGATCCTCATCTGGAATGACACCCCTAAGGCTCATGCTTTGCAAACATGATTCCTAATTCAATGATGTTCACACACTGGTTATTTGATTATACGGGCTCCAAGGTCATGAATGACCTAACCCAAGCATTTGAGCTTGAGAGAAGGCGCTTTGCTATAAACATGAGTGAAGACTTCTGGTTGCCATGAGATGAACAGCTGTCTTTTGCTTATCCCCAGTCCGCGATGTCCCACTTCATT
Organism: Mus minutoides; assembly: GCA_902729485.2. Lineage (NCBI taxonomy): Eukaryota > Metazoa > Chordata > Mammalia > Rodentia > Muridae > Mus > Mus minutoides. The sequence continues at coordinate 713,819 of LR750012.1, forward strand.
GTGGGCCTGAAAGCATCCAGGGACCGAAAACTCTGAAATGCTTACCCTTCAAGTTGGTTTCTTTCAGATATATTATTGTGATAGCACTAGAATATCATAAAAAATTGAATGCACATGTGCTTGTCTGCATGTGTAAGTTTTCCATAGACCCGTTAACAAATATTTGACTTTTTTCTAACTTTGGACTGTTGTGAATAACTTTTATTACAAATATAGATATACAAACAACTGCAGGACAAAATAGACTCCATTATTGGTCCATTGTTTTGCTTTGTTTGTTTTTCTTTTGTCTTGTTTGTATTTTTTAGCTTGTCTGTCTATATTCATTTTTGTTATTTCTGTTGTTTTATTTTTTTTTTCTTTTAAAAGAGAAAGGAAAAAATCATGAAGTTGGGTATGTAGGAAGGTGGGAAGGTTCTGGAAAATGTTACGGGGAGGGAAAAATATTATTGAAATATATTATATAAAATATTAAAAATAACTATTGAATCCTGGCTTTTGGTTCTTTGTATATGTTCTCAGAAGCAGGATTTCCAAGTTATGTGCTAAGTCCAAGTTTATTTGCCTTCAGGAAACATAATGTGCTTTCCTAGTGGCTACTCCATTCTACATACCCACCATCAGTGGCCATGGCTTCAATTTATCTCCATTTTACCAAGACAGAAGTATTTCTGGGTTTTTGTTTTATTTAATTACATTTTTTTCTTAATTTTAAAAGAATAATTTTAATGGGTGTAGTGAATGGTTTTGTTTGGGTTTTCCAATTACTCACAATGTTGCGCATAACTTCATAGGTTCACCAATCATTTATATGTCTTCTTTGAAAAAATATCTATGCCCTTGCCCGTTTGTTGATTGGGCTATTAGTTTTTTCTTCTCTGTACAAAGTATTTTATTGATTACTATTTTGCAGAATAGAGAAGGTGCCTGTCGCACAGCTTATGTGGAGGTCAGAGTTGAGGAAATGGAGTCATTTCTTTCCTTCCACCTTTATATGGGTTCTGTGGGTTTAAGTCATTTCTCTAGGCTGTGTGCTAAGTGTCTTTACCCATAGAAACAGCTTGCCAGTCTCAGTGCAGTTTTATAACAAAAACAATAAAAATCTTTATTGGGGAAAAAAAAGTAAAGATTAGAAAAGCAAGATAATGAGTTCTCTGCCCATTGCTATAAATAAAGTTTTATTGGGAAGCAGCTGTGTTCTCCCAGTGATGCTTTCACTGTCTCATAGTACATACTTAAGTTATTAGAGACCATCTTAACTTCAAACATGAGAATGCATATCAATTTGACCATTATGAACAAAATTTATTTTTTTTCAACTTTTATTAGATATTTTCTTCATTTACATTTCAAGTGTTATCCAGAAAGTTCCCTATATCCTCCCCCCTCCCGGCCCTGCTCCCCTACCCACCCGCTCCCACCCCTTGGCCCCGGCGTTCCCCTGTATTGGGGCATATAAAGTCTGCATAACCAAGGGGACTCTCTTCCCACTGATGGCCATGATCCGGTAGGAGAAGATATATACGTCGATCTCTGTGCTCGGGTCCCCCATTCCTACCTGGGTTACTGACGCCGACGGTCCCTAGGTAGGGTGTTAGTCAGTGGTTTGTATCTGTGATATAGTATACGGTCGTTCTACCACGACTTTCCCGGGCCTATATCGCCAGAGCCCCCTTTTATATGGTTACGGACCGTTTGTCGGAGGTGGAAGCTCACGGTCAGCTATTAGATGGAACACAGGGTTCCCAAGGAAGAAGGAGCTAGAGAAAGTACCCAAGGAGCTGAAGGGGTCTTCAACACTATAGGTGGAAGAATAACCATGAACTAACTAGTACCCCATGAACAAAATTTATTAACCATTGTTCTAAAAGATTATTCTCCTGTGTCTTAACCAGTACTGAGCCCTTTTCTGTCATTAACAAATGCCATCCTGCCAGATAAGACCCACTGGTACAATAGGGGCAAGACTGCTTGTAGGGATAACCAATGCTCTATTTGTTGGACTTAAGACTGGCCTTATGGGACATCCATGAGAGGAGAGGCCCTTGGTCCTGTGAAGGCTCCATGCCCCAGTGTAGGGGAATGCCAGGACAGGGAAGCAGGAGTATGTGGGTTAGTAAGCAGAGGGAGGGGGGTAGGATAGGGGGTTTTCAGAGGGGAAACAAGGAAAGGAGATAACATTTGAAATGTAAATAAAGAAAATATCTAATAAAAAATTCCAACCATAAAAAAAAGACAGCTTATAAGGATAACCAATGCTCTAATAGTTGGATTTAAGGCCTGCTCCACCTGAAGGAATTCATAGCTGATCCTGTAAACAAGGTCAAAACCAATAATTATGGAGGTCATAGGCCCTGGAGAAATCTATAACTGTTGTTGTGCTAAATAGTAATACTGCCAAATGGCCTTCAAATATTTTAGTGTCATATGGATTTGTGTTGCTCTCAACCTTGGTCAAAGAAAGATCTTACTGCAGTGGTTAGTGGTTAATGAGGGGTGGTGCTGAGGCTGAGTAAGAGTGCTCAGCCATAGATCATAGACAGGACATGTATACAAACTTGCTGCTCACTTTAAGGTACCAGAGCACATCACAGAAGATATAAGGATGTAAGATCTAGAGAATTCTGTAAGATACTGTCCTCTGGATGTATTGTGTAGATATAATGCATGAACCCACAGAAAACATAGTTAACTGTACAAGACTTGTACAACATCAGGTCAGTTAAGAATTTCAGCATGGATGGGGAGAGACTACTGAGGCCCCGCCCCATCAGAGGAGCTATTGGAAGTTGGTGGATGCTGGAGGAGGGGACAGTCACTTTTCATTAGAAATTTGGTGACTGGGAAGTTGCTAGAATGCCTTAGTAGTTGATCTCACACCCATGTGCATATGGGAAGCACTAATTAGACTTGGGTTAAAAATAATGATGAAAATGAAGTTAAAATGAGAAATGAAGTTGGTAAAAAAAAAAGTGAGTTTAAGAAGAATGGCAGGGAAATTTAAGAAGGAGGATAGGAGATGGATATGAACAGGATATATGTTTTAAATTTTCAAAGGACACATAATAATTATGTTTAAAATTCCCTGTGGTTAGTCTACTTCTAAATAAGCATCTACACAGAATCATAACCACACCCTCACTTTTGATACTATTTTTGTATGCAAAACACAATCAATGATAAACTCTATAAGAAATAGATGCTAGAAAAATACACTAGGGGGCATACATAAAATAAAACAAATTTGTTTATCTGAAACTCAAACATTCTTAAGTCCCTCAGGTATATGTGCTTGACCTGACAACTCTATTACAGTTTCATAAAACCAGAAATAAGCAATGAGCTCAACCTTTTTAGAACTCAAGGTTTTTTTAGGGACATTTCCATCTTTTTCTCAATAGTTCTGTCATCTTCATTTAGATGGCCTCTCTCTCTCTCTCTCTCTCTCTCTCTCTCTCTCTCTCTCTCTCTCTCTCTCTCTCTCAGAGCTAAATATCTCTGAGATATGTTCACAGATCTACCCAGGTATGTGTTGTCTACTTAGTTCTAATCCCAGACAAGAGAAAAGGAGGATTATTAACAACAGTCTTAGACAAATCATATCCATTTGGCATATAAGAGAGGCCTGTGAATTTTTGGAAATTGGGTACCAGCGAAACACAGCGAGTTTAGAATTTTCAGAGTTATTATAAAAAGAGAGAAGCCCACATCATCTCAGGTCAAAAAACAATATGAAGAGCATTTGTTTAAAAGTTGTCTTAACTGTTCCCACCTCAGGGCTGATCAATCTAACCTTCATCAGTATGAGGAAAACAAGCATATCACTGAAGTTAATTCCTTCTTGGGTTTGATCACATGGATAATAATGAAATCAATGGCTGCAGGCCTGGCTGATCTTTTTTCCTGTGTTTTGTCTAATTTATTAATCATTTTGTCTGATACTTGCAGCTAAGGTCTCATTAGTTCTGGACAATTCTCAACATTTGAATTTTCTTTGTTTATTTATTTAAAACTTGGATATTTTTCCTTATTGAAATTTCAAATGATTTCCCCTTTTCTGCCCTACCCAGAAACCTCTTAGCCCATACCCCCTCCTCCTGCTTCTATGAAGGTGTTCCCACACCCACCCACCCACTCCTGCCTTTGCACCCTTGAATTCCCCTACACTGGGGCATCAAGCCTTTATAGGACTAAGGGTCTCTCCTCCCGCTGATGCCCCAAAAGGCCATTCTCTGCTACATATGCAGCTAGAGCCACAGGTACCTCCATGAGTACTCTTTGATTGTGGTTTAGACCCTGAGAGCTCTGGGGAAGGGGGTCTGGTTGGTTGATATTCTTATTCTTCCTATGGGGCTGCAAACCTCTTCAGCTCCTTCAGTCCTTTCTCTAACTCTACTGGTCTTCAGTAGCAACAAAAACAACAGAAATCCCACATATACATGGAAGCTAAACAATGCTCCACTCAATTATAACTTGGCCAAGGAAGAAATAAAGGAAGAAATTAAAGACTTTCAGCATACAATAAAAATGAAGGCACATCATAGATGGCCTTTTTCTGTGCTGCTTGGAGCAGTCCCTTTCAGTTGGGCTTGGAACCCATAGAAACCCTTATTGCCTGTGCCAGGCAGAGGTTGAATGTTTCCTCTTGATGTCACTGGCTACCACTAATAATATTAGCAGCAGTAGTTAAGGCTCAATGTCTGGCTTCCTTGGGTGAGGCTCCTGACAACATTTAATGGACCCTCCACCAATGCTGATGACTAAACTTCAACAGTGTGAGACTGAATATGACTTCTAACACTAGTGAGCACCTCTTCTGACCCACCTCCATGTTATTCCTGCAAAAATACTCAAGATGATTGAGAAACTGACTACTGACTACTACTTGCAAAAGCTCTATTGGTTCTTCACAGCCTTTACCTTTAGCCTTATAGGCAGTACTCCTCTATTTGGCTCTAGATCTAAAACATCCTGCCAAGGAGGAGTTCCTATGTAGCAGTCCCTACTGACTTGCATCAAAATTACATGCTACAGACCAATTGTTCAGGGTCCCAGCTTTTGCTCTTCTGTTGTAACCACTGCTGGCATGCTTTGTTTATAGGCAGCATGAAGCATTGACCCACTGGTAAAAGTTTCAATGAAAGAATCTCATAGGGGAACAAATTTTTTATGTTTGGGTTTTGTTTGTTTAATATGATGCAAAATCAGAAACTGAGGCAACAATTAGAGGGAAAGTCATTGGCATCTTGCTCCCTAACCATCCCCGGCCTTCCTGTTGCTCTGTACTCTGTCCATACAATCTGTCTCTATAAGCCACATTTCCCAAACGTCTGTACCACAGCTACCTTGTTCAGCTTTATTGCCCTCGAGGACAGTCACAAGGTCAGCCCTACAGGGTCAGATCTGTGAAAAACGGAGTCGCATGGACAAGGCTACAAAACAAGCTCCTTTAGCTGATTGACACCTAGATAAATATTATTCACTGTGCTTTGTCAATGGGAAAGATAATTTTTTTACAAAGACAGAAAATGGAATTCACAGAGATCAAATCAAATTAGGGGAAAAAGGCTCTTTTAAAGCCTGCTGCTTAGTTTTGAAAGAATTAGTCATATTTTAGATTATTTATGTTTCTTTCTCATCTATTTGATGATAAAGAAGTTGATGTATTTTCAACTTCACATATCAGACTCATCTGATGTCACAGACTGTAAAAATGAATGTCATATCCATAAACCTTATTATCCCCTACTATTTTATCATGCCATCAGGTGACTCTGTGAACTTTCAGCTATGTTCATGAAGTCTCAGAAAGCCTTACTCCAGCTGACCATGAAATTAAATACACTTGTAGCTGACCTCTGAGGACAGACCAGTGACAGGCATGAAGAGTCCTTCTAACTCCACAAGGACAGGGGAACACAGAGAGCCGAGTTTTCTACCTTCAGCATTGAAGGATGCTCTAGCAAGTTCACTAGGGGCAAGTTAACTCAATATTTCTTCTTAGAGACCAAAATAGAAACTTTATTATCTCCCGGAGTTCAAGATAATTCTATAATGATGTGACATTTCACAGCCACAAAAAGCACAGACACCTTCTTTTGACATGCAAACAAAATCATAAAATATTCTACTAAATGTACAAATTAATACCAAACTCTAACAATAGAATACATGCTTTACCATATATACACAGGAATATCACATAACACCCCAAACAAGCACATGCACACACATGTGTGCACATGTGTGCATATGTGTGCATATATATATATTTATTTATATATACAAATACACAAATGTACACATGAATGCCAATCTTTAACAAACCAATACATGCCTTATCAGGTATGCACAGAAGTATCCCCATGCACTTTATAATACATGTAAGTATACATATTAATGTGAAAATTAATACAAATCTTTAACAAACAAATACATTTTTATCATATATACATATTAATATTGTGATTTATATACATTTACTAACTATGCACTAATACACAAACACATACACTAATAGTAGCTCTGAGAGAAGTAGCTGAATGGCATATTAGAGTTTACTACATATACCTACATTTATAAATACAGTTTAATCAAAACAAGTCATGATTCGTAAGATATTTATATATAATATATATATATATATGTGTGTGTGTGTGTGTTTGTGTGTGATATCTCTATAAATATGTATATATACACATATATGTGTATATATATATATATATATATATATATATATATATATATACAGACATACACACACACACACTCTTGGGACTCTTAATGAGCTGGACAGACCTTGTATGCTGCTCTGATCTACTAACCCTTCTAAACTTGTCAGTGGTAGCCAGTGACATCAGAGAGGAAACATTCAACCTCTGCCTGGCACAGGCAATAAAGGCTTCTCAAGCTTCCAAGTCCAACTGAAAGGGACTGCTCCAAGTAACACAGAAAAATGGCCACCTATGACGTGCCTTTCAGAGCATACACTTGGGATACTTCTGAGCATATACATATATATAGATATAGATAAATATAGATAAATATAGATATATAGAGATAGAGATAGAGATAGAGATAGAGATAGAGATAGAGATAGAGATTCTGTGTGGGTATGTACATATGTATATTATATAGGGACACACATCACAGAAAGAATGATAGAGAATTACTGTATCACTGTATCAACTAAAGTACATTTCAGTGAGATACTAGAAATTACTCTTAGACTGAGGCCTCTGCCTATGGCCAGTAAGGAACAGGGGCCTCCACCCAGCAACCAAGCCAACATATCAAGTCTATACATGGTACACGAGCCCCGTTTAACCTTTCATGAGTAGCCTTAGTCTTGTTGCATATACTGGTGCTATAAAACAATGGTGGTAGAGGAAAAAGAGGGGAAGGAAGGCCTGAAGGGTATCAGTGTAAGAGATACCACCATGACATGCCCCAACATGTATGTTTATAACTGACAAAAATCATTTGTACTATGCTAGTAAAACCAAGGGAACATAGACATTTTCAGCACAATACCCATCTCTTCTTCAAAAGGCCAAAGCCAGAAAGTTTCCCAAGGGTTCAAAAAATAAAAAATAAAAAGATGTTCCTTAATCTACTACATTTTCCAAGCAATTCACTGACTTCCAAAATTTATATTATTCTGGGACCACACCTTAAATCACATAGGTACAGTGCCTAACTTGTTCCATGCCTAGAGTTCTATGAGGATAAAGACATAGTCACCAGCTAGATGCCCAACACTTATATACCCTCTGATTAACGGAAACTAATGATAAAGCACTAAACCTTCATGGAGTGGCAAGGAACACTGTTTCTCCATTAGCAAAAACAGACAAAGGTGCCACAGATTATTCTTCACATATCATTTTCTCCCTGAATGCAGAAGTTTAGCTGTTAGTAGAAAATCGTGTGTGTGTGTGTGTGTGTGTGTGTGTGTGTGAGAGAGAGAGAGAGAGAGAGAGAGAGAGAGAGAGAGGAGGTAGAGAGAGAGAGACAGAGACAGAAACAAAAGAAAAAAAGAAAGAAATTAATCTTAGAACAGTGGATACCTGAATTCTAGCTAAAATGGAACTGTTTTTGTTAGCTTTTTTTCTTTGCTGTGACAATATCTGACAGCAATACTTAAAGTATAACAAACTTCCTCTTTGGCTTGTGGTTGAAGCAACTACAGTCCGTCATGGTTGGGCCAGCTCAGTTGCTCACAATGGAAGTTCCTCACATGGTGTTGACTATGAAGCAGAGATGAACTAGAAGATTGACCTGTCTCTCAAGGATCACTCAGTTTATATCTGCTAACAAGGCTCCATGTCCCCAAAGTTCCTCAACCTTTAAAACCAGTGCTACCAAATGGGTACCAAGAATTCAAAACTACAGGCCTTTGGTTGACATTTTATATTCAAATCTTAACAGATGCTACTTTAAATTGCTAAGCCTTTTGAGAATGTGTGACCTTTCTGAAAGGTGAGGTCCTCTAGTACAAAAGAACAAGATTAGACAGGACAAAATGATCTGCAGAGAAAATCAAACACAGGATGGGAAATGTGGCAGAAAGATGAGAGAGAAGAGAGTAGGAAGGAAGCTGACATTAATGAGTTCCATGGCAGTCTAAGGAACATTCAGAGCATACACTTGGGATTCTTAATGGGCTGGACAGATCTTGTATGCTGCTCTGATCTACTAACCCTTCTAAACTTCAACCATGTACACAGGTCTTGAGTATAAGCCAAGGATAAAGCCAGGTAATAGACACCTGCCTTCCAGATAAAGCCTAGCATGGAGCAGCATGAACAAGACACAAGAGGAATTAGCCAGAGGTTGGCAGTGCACAGGGACAGGAATCTGAAATCCCTGGCAAAGATAAAATTACTTGCTGCTAGTATGAGGTATAACCTGAGCTTGCTGGTGGTCTGGGCATAGAAAGTGTGCATAGCCATTCTGTATTGAGGAAGTCTGAGTATGTTTCCTGGATGATGACAAAGGAACTCAACAAACCAGTATTGAACTATGAGATTAAAATCCCTTTTGGGGGTTACCTGAGAGGAGTCATACTCTTGGTGTTCCAGAGAAACAACCAATATGATTTAAAAGATGGAAGTCTTAGAAAGAGACCTGCTGGTCATAGAAGGAAAGGTCTCCCTGAAACCACAGAGGGGACTGACGGCTGAGGAACCATGTAATGAGTGTTAAGCCATGCCAGGCATGAGGAGCTCCAAATACATATCTATCTAGCTATAGTTGTCACCTACCACCTCATAAAATCAGAACTAATTGTGTCCCACTAAACCAAAGATAGGGCAAAAAGCCGTAAGTCCCTGACAGTAGGGAAAGACTGAGGTAGATATACTTACATGCAGCACTTCTGATCACTGACAGGTACAGTAAGGGTCCCCATTCTTACCACGTGATTAAAAAAAGTGAAAAGTGAGTAGCTTGAATCATCCAATGCGAGGGAGATGGTAGAGCTACCTTTTCCATGGCAAGGACTTAGACACTAGGACAGGTTCCCTTCTCAACTCCATTGCTTACTTCTGCTATTTTCATCCCATCCATCTTTACAGTAGAGGATGGTGGCTTTTCAACACGCTCAACTCCAATTCTCAAAAGCTTAATAAGACCATTAAATATTAAAATCCCATTCTAACATCGTTCACGCATCCACAGTGGTCCCTTGATTGACATTAGAGTCTGCCATTCTGTATTACTGATATCATCATCTTGAATGTTCTTATGCCAAACAAACCCATCCCTCTCATAAAGCATCTATGCACATACCATACTGTTTTCACAAATGAGGGGGGGACTATGCCTAGAATAATCTGGATTAGATAATCATCCTCAAAGGGACATAGTGTAGAGTGGACAGTGTGGTTAATTCCCAGTCTGATACCCGAGACTGAAGAACAAGGAATTGACTAAATAATCCAGGTGTATCACAATAGTGGATACAACACAAAATTCCCTCTGTCATATCTGTTACGTTCCTCCTTAATAAAATTAGAAAGCATCACTGCAAGGACACTGTGATGGTTTGAATGAAAATGCCCCCCGTAGCCTTCTAGGGAATGTCATTATTGAAGAGTGTGGCCTTGTTAGAGGAAGTTTGTCACAGGGGCATGGGCTTTGAAGTTTCAGAAGTTCAATCCAGGCCCAGTGTCACTCTCTTCCTGATGTCTACCAATCTGGATGTAGAACTCTCAGCTCTCTTTCCAGCACCATGTCTGCCTGTGTGCCACCATATTTCCCACCATGATGATAATGTACTAAACCTCTGAACTATATTGGGGTTGGCTAACCCCAATTAAATGTTTTCCTTAATAGAAGTTGCCATGGTCATAGTTTCTCTTCACAGCAATAGAAACCCTAAGATAGGAGCCAAACAATTAGATAGGAAAGGCTGCCAATCTTCCTATTGGAACAGTTTTCTCAAACTATAGGAAGGACCAAGAACACAGTTGCAGAACAGCACAAAGAGAATTCTGCAAACCAGGTAACAGTGATGGCATCTTAGCAGCTGATCTTGTTTGCATTTCTAAATTAAGTTTTTAATATTCACACTGTTGGACGTGATTTTTGTTTTTGGCATTTGACTTTTGTCTCATACACAAAATGTCATGGTATTTTTTAAAGTGCATAGATCAGAAGCCAATGAAAATCAACTGCCTTCTGGCTTTAAAAGCACNAAACCAGGTAACAGTGATGGCATCTTAGCAGCTGATCTTGTTTGCATTTCTAAATTAAGTTTTTAATATTCACACTGTTGGACGTGATTTTTGTTTTTGGCATTTGACTTTTGTCTCATACACAAAATGTCATGGTATTTTTTAAAGTGCATAGATCAGAAGCCAATGAAAATCAACTGCCTTCTGGCTTTAAAAGCACCAGTACACACTCATGCAGAGATGAGAAATCATGGAAAAGCCAAAAAGTTCTTTGAGACTTTCCAATGGGGGACATACCTTGCTTTTCCTGTTATGAAATTCCAAATGCTTTAGCAGTGCCTACATTTTGAATAATACTGGAAATGTACTTTCCAATGCCTACAATATCAGAAAAGTTGCAAATATGTAATCATGAGAGGAGGCAGTTTCTATAAGTCTCATAAACATTAAGTATATATAGAGACACGTTCAATAGATACTCTCCAGGTGAGGAGTGCTGCCTGCCACTAACTAGTACACAGGTGGTAGCACTTAGGGTAGAAGTTTGAGGTCAACCTAAGCTACATAGTAAAACCCTGCCTCAAATATCCAAGAATCAAAGACAATCAAAGCTTATAGTTATTTATTTTCTGAATGTCAATGTGGATTGAAGTTAGAAAGATGATGTGAATTGTCACTGTATGACCACAGGTGTGACAGCCCTTCAGCAGCACAGGGTACTCCCCTTCTCAGGGGCTGGTCTTTCTACAACATATGTGCATGTTCACTTCTCTCCTTCCTTCCTTAACACTCTTGAGTTATTCAAGGAAAGAAGCAGTTTGTCTCCTACCAGTGAAATGATGCCACTGACATGTGCCAAGTGTTTACTGTGTTCCAGGAGTCACATTGAGCAGTGTTAATGAACTAGTTCTTCATGTTATCACGCCATACTTTAGAACAGCAGGTTGGTATCTTGATTGTCTTTGGTGGCTGCTACAGGCCTTGTGCAATGAGGACATGAGCATCCCTCTTTTCCCCAGCTCACCTCTTCCTGAACCTTTGTCACATACTGCTTTTACTTGACACAGCTTAGATCATATTTACTTTGTGTTTTCTTTCTTGTATATTGTATAATGCATGGATGAGGGTTTCTTATGTCACTGTGACTGGACCATAGGGTTCCCTGATACTTTGAGAGTGTCATTCTTCCCATGTTGCTAGGAGAGTTTTTTTTAAGAGAGATTAAAGTATGAAGCAGATATTGAGTCTAGC
>LR750012.1:730748-829214 GCA_902729485.2 Mus minutoides
ATGCACAAGATCCCCAGGGTCCCAGCCCCCAGCACTGTGAAAAGAAATGACTCTATTGGCTTGATTTCCGAGGTTTGTTTTGGATTTGGCAATGGATGGTTATGTCTGTAATTATGCCTTCAGCATTTCTCAAAGTTTAGGAAGAAGAAAAGACAGACAAGAAATGTGTGATTTAAGACACTGTAGCCCTTTATATTGGGCTGAATACTTCAGAGGGAGTGGGGTCTCTAGAGGAACCAGGGCCCATCATCTGATTACAAGCCAAGCACAAGGAGGGGGGCCGTAAAAATGGTTAAGAAGTTTCTGTTTGGGACACATAACTTGCCACTGCCAGGGGCAAACTGAATAGTGAGGAGGCCATTCTTGTGGTTCCATAGGGCAGGGAAGACAGGAACCTAGAGAAACATTTTTTGTTAGTTCTAGAAGCCAAGTAACTATACTTAGGAGAATTGTTTATGTCCAAACAAAATGAATAAGCTTTACAAAGTGATGTGGCACTAGCTAACGGCCCCAGCTTTTATCTCTGTTCATATCCCATGTCACACAGAAACAGGAGCAGACCTGTAAAATTACATAAAAACTCATGTCACTCCTTTCTAAGACTCTCCTGGGGGCTTCTGGTCACAGTGACAGGAAGGGTGTAAATCATGACCAGATCCCCTGACCTCATACCTCACTCACAATGATCCTTTCTCATCACCTGTTCCCACCCCACAAATGTCCTGACAATGTTTTTACCATTCAGTGTGTGCATGCATATCTCTCTCTCTCTCTCTCTCTCTCTCTCTCTCTCTCTCTCTCTCTCGTGTGTGTGTGTGTGTGTGTGTGTACAGTTGCATAGGCCCTCCTTGGCTTGTATCTTTCATGCCTTTTTGTCACAGTGTATTCTCTGTCAGACACTAAATGATTTGCCTTTTATTTATTTACTTTTTGTGCTACCCAAGCTTAGCTGGAACCCATAAAGTATCTATTGAGTCAAAAGACTGGCTTAAAAATAAGATGTATGTACATTTTAGTCTTGTGTTTATAATATTATCAAAGCTAATTTAGTTATGGGATGTATACTTGGGCAGTTATAAACCCTTAAGTCTTAAGTCTGCCACACTCTGCCATGCTTCACTGAGAATATAGGGAACTGTGTGCTTTGTGCCATTAGCAGAGATGAATGATGACCCAGGTCCATATAAAACTTTCTCATGATCAGAGCAGATACATGCAAGGAAATGCTGGTTCCTGATTTTCATGCAAATCTTTAAATCTACATTTAAAAAAATAATCTGAGGTTAAATGTTCTAAATCCAACTTAAATCTTTTATATTGACCTACAACAACAAAAGAAACAGGAGTCATTGTTTTGGTCTGAGTTTCCATGGAGTAGACAGACTCTCAGGAAAGAAGTTATGCAATAAATCTGGGGACTGACTCCAGGACAAGAGGAAGGGAAAGGGAAGATGGACTCTATCACTTTTCGGTGGCTGTGATAAAATTCTACAACCAAGGAAACTTATAGAAGAAACAGTCTACTGGAGCTTATGGCTCCAGAGAACTAATTGTCCATGATAGCAGAGAGAAGGCACAGCAGCTGGAGCAAGATGCTGAGAGCTCTCATATTGAAACACAGGAATGAAGCAGAGGGCACTAACTGAGACCTCAAAGCCTACATCCAGTGACATGCTTCCTGTAGCAAAGTCACACTTCCTAAACATACCCTAACACCACCATCAACTGGGGACCAAGGATTCAAACATCTGAACCTATGGGAGACATTTTCATTGAAACTATTGCAGATATGACACAAGGAAAGAGCTAGTAAAAAGGAGCTAACCAGGCTGATGACCACTGCAGATCTTGGGTTCACTATAACTGGTGACTGTGAATATCTCTCTACATCTCATCCCATTAACCTATGAAGCCTCAGAGATAACAGAAGGAATAAAAAGAATTTCTGATTTGGATCCTGATGCTTCATACTTGGTTTTATTGGGAATTGAGGTAGAAGCCAGACCAGCATTGTTTTCACCAAGTACTCTATCTCTGAAACACGAGCTCAATCCTGATAGCTATTTTTATATATCAACTTGTCTGAGACATCTGGATGGCACCAGAAAGGTTTTGCTCACTTGCTTTGAAGTTGGGGTTAACATAGAAACTGTTCTTGCAATGTACACCCCAAAACACACACACACACACACACACACACACACACACACACACACACACACACACACAATCTATTGGCTCCTGAATCCTGAAAACCATCGCTGTGTACTGTGACCTGTGGTTCCACTTACCTATGTCTATTAGGATAGTTGTTAAATGATCTTCAATGTAAACATGGCTGTACTAAGAAGAACCGAGCAGATACACTTCTGGCCCTGCCTGGAGGAGTCTTTCCAGAGAGAATTAAGAAATGATGTGGTTTGTACTCAGGTGCACAACTAAAAAGGAAGAAAAAAAGAAGAGAGAGAGAGAGAGAGAGAGAGAGCGCTCAACAATGGAATTCATTTCTCTCGATTCCTGAGGAGACAATATGTCAGCTGCCTTTGATTGTTATTTTTGAAAACTCATGTTCTGTGTCTCCTAGACTTGGGAGTCCAAAATATCTGATTCTTGGAATGAAAAGTCCTTTGCCCTCAAAAACCTCACCAGCTGCATTGTGTTTCAAAAGTTTGCTTTGAAACGTAAAAGCCGACATTCAATTTATGTGTTCCTGGCAATGTGTTGAACAGCCCTATCATGAATTGTGGGTCGCTTCATTACCTGGTAGGATGATGTGTCTCAAAACTATTTACTGAGAAATACATACACAAACAGGCAGAGAGGGAGAAAGGGAGGAAGGAAGAGGGAGGGAGAAAAGAAGGGAGAGAGATGGGGTGGGAAGAAACTCTAATAACTCTGATATGTTAAGTCACTATCCACATAAAATCACACGTAACATTTCACGGCTGACACACTAAAGCAGAACCTAATAATCTTTTATTATGATGCAATAGCATTATAGAAAATGTCAAATAACTCCAAGGACAGCCATGTGGTGAAGTATCTTTCAACCATGTCCTCAGAACCAATCCATCTCACCTCCTGCTTACCCAAGGTTGCGTTATGATTTAAAACACAGTCATAAATTTTTCATCCCCACTTCACAAGGACTTGAATGATAGGACAGATTTACTTCCACAAAAAGACATGATAAAATCTGCGATGATTTTATCCCAGGCAGTATTAGCTAGCAATCACTAATAGTAAAGATAAATTATATTTATAGCCAATGCTCCTAAGCAATACATCCTTTTTTTTCTGTCTTAGTGGAGTTGTATTTCTCAGTCCTAAAGATCATATGTATATGGAGACAAACTAATAGTAACTATCTCTACTGATATTTGATATTTTAAACCAAAGCATTAGGTGCTTTTTCTCTGACAAACTCATGTAGATAACACACACTTCCCTTGGCAAATACTATCTGAAAAATAAATTCTGAGAGGTTGTTTATGTGTGTATGCAGAAACTTTCTTTTATTCACTTTTCTATGAAATACCATAACCTTTCCCACAGAACACATTGCAACTGTTTGTCTTTGGGCTGGGAAGTTTTGTATTGGCCTTCGCCCAAAGCAATAATGAGCTGACATTTAGATGGAGTCAAATATCTCAGATGGGTTGTTTCATTTTGGTTTTGTTTAAAAAAAATATCCAGGCTGATTGAGCAACTTCAAATGGCCAAAGAGGATAGCCAAAAACATCAAGGGGTTCTGAATTCACAGAATAGGATTTCAAAGGTCTGAGTATGTGCATCTGGAAAAAGACTCTGAGATGGTCAAGGTCAAATATAAAGCATAGAGGCAGACATCCTGAGGTCAGAAACTGACCCAAGTATACTACTAGCTTGCATCTGAGTCTGTCTTCTCATGATGAACCAGAGAGACAGAAACCACACAATGGTCCTTTAATGAGCAGTCCACATGCTCAAAACACTACACAAACCTTGCTATAGGTAAAATATGGACAGCTGCTACTAACAAACATATTTTGTTTAAAAAAAAAAACTAGTATTGAGGGTCAGGAGAGATATATCAGCCAGTAAAATGGTGGTATCAAAAAGCATGAGCATATCAAATTTGAGTTTGGTAGCCCAAAGCCTATATAAGTAAGCCAGGTTTGGGAGCACATGCTTGTATCCCAGTGCTGGGGAGCTAGAGATATGCCAGTCATGGGGCTTCCTGGCTATCCATCCTAGCCCACAAAATGGTGGCCTCAGGGCAATGGAAGATCCTATATTCAAAAACAGCATGGAAAGAACCTGAAGGACAACCAGGGACATGTGCACCTCTAATACAAATGAACCTGCGCATAAACGAACACTTACAGACACCAAATAAGTAAGCAAATAAGTACATAAACTAGTGTTGGGGCTCAGAAAGTGACATCCCCCATATTTGCACTTTGATGAACTGACAAATTTTAGAGGTGGCCTCAGATCAAGGTCCTTCTTTTTTTCACTTCATGACAATATCATGCTCAAGGAGAGGCTTTGGGCAAAATCCTCTTTTTGGTCTGAGCAGATCTTTCAAGAGAAGCAAAATTCTCTTTGTGTGACTTACTTGGACTTCAGTAATCAGAGAAGGCTGAACACATTTTGCAGGAAGAAAGACTGAACCCTCTCAACAAGCCTGGGCAAACTTGTCATGCCAACCTTTCTGTCTTTTGGAGGGCACAGAGACACATTTATAAACTGCTGTTTATTCTACTGTCACAGTAGACCTTTTCCCTGGCTCTAGTAAAGTCTCCAAGCTCACATATTTCCCTTAAAACACAAAACCAACAAAAAGTTGGAGGAGGAATATATAAGCTTCTGAATTATTTGGGGCTAACAAATAAATTGTATTTGGAAGTGTCTTACTAGCATTAAGAGTTTGTATAACCTGTTCAGTAATTATTTTGGTTGTGATCAAGTAATACTGGAGAGGCTTCAGTGCAAAAGAGTGGGACTTCTCTGTGTGACTTACTCAAATATGAAGCATTTCACTTCTATGCTGTTATCAGTTTATTTCTGAGTTAGGTTAATCATTTTGAGAAACTGAGTTTGATGCTACAATGGATCTCAACACAATTTTCTCAGGAACAAAACCCACAGGAAATGAGGAAGTAGAATAGAAGGGTTAAAGGGAAGGTCCTAGATGATTATTTCTCCCAGGATCACCCATATCCTAATCACTGCAGAGCGCTTATAACAGCAGAGAGCCACCTTACTTGAGACAGAGGGGCCCCTGACATCCCTACAGAGTGGTATCTGCCATTTTTCTCTTGAAGAAGGTAGGCATGATGTCTTAAAAAGGAATCAGGAATTTTCAAGAGTAGAAATTCCATCTATCTAGGCAAGGTCTTCAATAAAAGGATAGAGTTGTAAGTTGTCAGCAACCACCCTGGCCCTCATGAGAAAGGATGTAGCAGTTGGTCAAATGGAACCTGAGAGGGATACCAACAGTACGTGATATCATACCCTTGTTGGCTCAGAATCAAGGTATCCTTGCCATTCTCACCTGCTTTCCATGCACAAAAGCTGACTTACAGCAAATCTACCCAAAGCCTTCAATCAGCCACAAAAACCTTGATCATCTTAAGAGAGAGAAACTAGAAATGAGTTTAATAAGTTGTGTTTTTCAGAAATTCTTTTTTTTTCAACTTTTATTAGATATTTTCTTCATTTACATTTCCAGTGTTATCCAGAAAGTTCCCTATATCCTCCCCCCTCCCGGCCCTGCTACCCTACCCACCCGCTCCCACCCCCTGGCCCCGGCGTTCCCCTGTATTGGGGCATATAAAGTCTGCATAACCAAGGGGCCTCTCTTCCCACTGATGGCCAACTAGGCCATCCTCTTCTATATATGCAGCTAGAAATTCTTTGTACAGCCTAAAGGCTGTACATTTAAACATCCAACAGACTTTTGCTTAACTCCTATTCTACACCTCTCTGCTGGTTACACTGAAATGGTGCAACCTGCTACTCTTATAATGGCCAAATGAAGTAAGAATGGGGCAGTCTTGGAACTGCCAGTCTTCATATTGAACAGATGTTAAAAAATTACACTTCATACTTCAAGTCCAAAAAAAAAATGTAATGTGTCCTTGTGTGTAGCACAGAATACACACAAAAAACCAAGATCACAAGAGTGAGACCTACACCGTGTCCTGAGGACATTTCAGAACAGTAGAGGTTATTAATGACACCAATGACTTCATTAATGGTTTTACTCCTCAAAGATGGGTAAAACGTTCATTTGACCTGCCTTTGTCATATGGTAGACCTTCAACTAGCAAAATGGACAGGTGCATGACAAATAAGCCAGTCCTGAACCTCAGTATGGGGTTTAATTGGCTCTAGAATAGACAGGATAGCAGGGATCCCACAGCTCCTTTAGGTCACAGCTCCCTCACATACAGTGTAGCAACTCACTGCTAGAAAATAAAGACTGACATATGTTCTGTCGGGACTGCATCAGACAAAATAAGGCCTAAACTAGATGGTTTCATTTAAGTAATAAAGATAAAACACATCCCTGGAGAATGAGGGTAGATATCTGCCATGATATGGAATAATTTGGAAAGAGACATGTTTAACATCCTGATACAAAATGTTTGGTTATTTTCAGTAACATGTGCATTCTGCAAAGTAGACATTAATGTAATTTCAAATTTTTGTCTTTTGTCAGATTTAATCTTGATTCCAAATGAAGATTCATCAGCTCTTAAAGTACTTTTTCCTAAACCAAAGGGGAATGTATCTGTTTATGACTAATGCCATTGACCAATTCTGCCTCTCCTTAGAGAAGGGAACAGACATGATTTGGAGCTGTGGCCCCAGAGTATACCACCACCTGAGGCAAACTTTCCTTGAGTCTGCACTTATCATCCAGTAAGTCCATTTTGCATTTGGTTTTCTGTCACTTATGTTCAAAAGACTAAACATGGGCTACAGAATAACTTGTGAAAGCAACTATCACATGACTTGAATTCATAAAAATATTTAATTGACTGTCACTCCCCCTGCTGGCACCCTCCCACATACCATCGCCCAACCTTCCCCCCCACACACACACACACAAACCATTGCCACCTCCCCACCGCCCACACCCTACACCTTTGTCTCTTCTCCTCCAGAAAGAGGTGAAAAATGCAACTCCAATGGGCAAATCAATCTCTTTGTCCTAACTGACCATGTGTCAGCCTTGGGGTATTATCTGAGGACAGGAATATGGACATATCATGCTGAAGACAGAAAGACATGCTACTGTCCTTAGAAACAAACATCAACCAATTGAAGACAGAAAGTGATCTCCCCCAGGAAAGACTGTCTTGAACTGGGCTAAATCATATGTACTTAGTGAACGTGAATGCTGGATTCCCAGTGTTGATTCTTCTACCCATGTTCCTCCTTCCCAGTGACCTCCTCACTCGTTCTCTGGTCCCTGGAATCACCTTGCAGATAAGCATTTTGTATTCTATGTTTCAGCTCCAGGTCGGTTTTTTTTTTGTTTTTTTTTGTTTTTTTTTTTTTTTTGTGAGCAACCCAGAGTAAGCAAATGGCAAGGAAGCCGTTTTATGAGCAAGAAAAAGAAGGGAATTTTGCAGTGGGAGTCCATGCCATATAAGACACGGGGACTCAGGGACACTCATTAAGGAAACAGCCAGCAACAGAGAACTTAGAGACAGAGAAGCAGACCTTTGCTACCATAGGTTTTCTGTCCTCTGTAATTATAAAAAAAAATGCCATGAGAGAGAGTATTCTGGAGACATGGGGTCAATTTTCAGCTCTAATACCTCCAATTGGTATCAGCCTTTGAAAGTGACCTAGCACCTTAAAATCTGTTTTTTCTCATCAAGGGAAAACAGAATCTATTGTAAGGAGTGTTCTTGGGGCTAAGTGAATGACCACAGTGATTTGCAAACTAGAGAGCACTTAGCAAATGCACTTATATCTGACTCTGGAGTGCAGAAAGGGCAGCATTCCCAGACTAAAGCCACAGATGGAGGCAGAAGAGGAAACCATACTAAAAACAGAGTGTGGAAAGATTAGACCCCAGGAGAACACTCAGCTGTGAAAGGGGCTAAGTGCATGGTTACAAACATCACAGCCAGCTTACAGGGACCCCACAAGCAAATTGAGTATTGATGTAGATCCATTCATCGCTATCAAAATCATATCAATTCCAAAGGTTTTCTTTGAGCATATAAGAAAGTTCCCAGGTGTGTGTTTTAGAAAAGAAAACAGACAGCAGTGAAAGTGCTTTATGGGCTTAGAAACTTAACTAATTTAGAATCTGCAGTTTACTGCTTCACCAATATTTATGGGATTACAAATGTATCTGAGTATATGCTTTTCCCCACATGCCCAAGGTTATTAATGGGCCAGTTGCTGCTTATTAATCTTCATTTTATAAAACAAAACTATAGCTCTGGGCTTCTCACATACTGTAGATCACGCATACCAAACCACACCCTGGGAGCCTAATGAGGCTTGAGTCTGAACCCATTAGAGCCCAGAGCAGCAAGCAAAAGTCGGGTGTGGAGCCCACCCTTAAGGAAAGTAAAGTTTACAGGACATAGTATTTCTTCGATTGTGTATGACTTTACACTTTAGGGCTCTTTCCACCTCTTGTTTTCTTAAAAAGTCTCCATCTTTTCACACAAACCTTGATGCGTTTGAAAACCGGGATTCAAAAATCAAGAAAGACAGGCTGAGCCACACTGCATTAACAGATGAAAGAGACTGTTTTATGAAAGGGAATATTAATACAAAACTGGGCTATGAACATAACATATTCTAAGATGTATGCCAAAGATTTTAATTACTACCTCAATCTGTTTACAGATGGCGAAGAAACTCAGAGAGCTTGGGTGACCCATCTGATGTCACACAGGCTATGATCTGCATGCAGTTTATTACAAAGCTTGGCTTTTTAAGTAAATGCCATCTGTATTATGCACAAGGAAAAAAGTCCCATTGACTTTAATAATTCATGCTGGCCAAGAGCAGGGTGGGGTGTGCTAGAAAAATTCCCTGACTCTCATTACTCTTTGCCATGGTAAATGGTATTTTACATGAACGTTGAACTTGAATTTGAAACTGACTCATTAGAGCCTGGGTTATACCACCAGCTGGTAAGTCTTGTATCATTTGTCTCTGAGAGTCTACCAGCTGCTTCGTGAGGCCCAGCTCTGTTCACTTGGGGATGAGAATATACAGAATTGGACACAGGAATAGAAATGTCCAGTGAGAGCCAGCTTTACCTTTAGTGGTGACAGATACAAATTGTTCTTTATATTTGTGATGAAGAGGGATGGATAAGAACCCTGAAAATTCAACATCAGGCAAAGAGCAACCCCAGTCCTGAGCTACCTTTTATACTCTTCCACATCCTTACCAGCTTTAATCCATAATTTTCTTCTTGTAATACTGTTTTTCTCTCATGTTCTATTAAGACTGTTTCTTTTTTTCATTATCTATATCTAGGTCTATACAGCATGTGCATGTAGTACCTATGGAGACCAGAACATAGCCTTAGATCTCCAGATCTCCTGGAACTGAGGTTAGTATTGGTTGGAAGCTGTCATTGGACCAGAGTCCCCTGGAGAAGCAGCTAGGGCCCTTAAGTGATAACTCATCTCTCTAGCTCTTGTTATAACATTTTCCATTAATTAACTTATTTATTAACTTTATATCCCAATCGCAACTTCCCTCTGCGTTCAGCCTTACCATGGTTCCTACTGCCTTCACTTCACCTCTGAGAAGGGGGGCGGGTCCCTGGAACTATACCACCTGGCATCTCAAGTAACTGCAGGACTAGGAAGCATCCTCTCTTACGGAGGACAGACAAGACAACCCAGTTAGGGGAACAACATCCACAGGCAGGAAAAAGAGTCGGGCTAGCCCCTACTCCAGTTGTTGGGGAACCCACATGAAGACTAAGCTGCACATCTGCTACATACGTGCAGGGCACCTAGGTATGGCCCTTGTATGCTCTTTAGTTGGTGGTTCAGTGTCTGGGAGCCCTCCCAGTTAGTTGACTCTGTTAGTCTTCCTTGAAGTCCCCTCAATCCAACTATTCCACAAGCTCCATCTAATGTGTGTCTGCAAGGCTTCACATCTGTTTTGGTCAGCTGCTGGGTGGAGCTTCTCAGAGGACAGTGATGCTAGGCTCCTGTTTACAAGCATAACGGAGTATCACTAATAGTGTCAGAGACTGTTTCTTCCCTATGGGATGGTTCTTAAGTTGGAACAGCCATTGGTTGGCCATTTTCTCAGTCTCTGCTCCATCTTTGTACCTGCACATCTTGTAGGCAGGATAAATTTTGGGTTGAAGGTTTTGTATGTGGGTTGGTGTCCTATGTGGGTTGATATTAGTGGGGCTTGCTGTCTCTACAGGGTGGCACAGGACTCAAGAATGAGCCAAGAATCCTCCTGAGTAGAATAAATTCCAGGAAGAGTTTGATCTTCATTGAACCATAGTCTCCTGACAGAACTTACCATCTAGGTCATTTGATCCATTCAATGTAATGTGGCAAAACAGTAAAGAGATTCTTCCAGCTCATTATTCTTGTTGAGACCATTTCATGATCAACTAGCGTTTGATCTTCTTGATTGAATCACATGGGAAATTCTGGACTCTATTCTAGGAACCTGAGATCTGGATGTCCTAGCTAATTTTTCTTATCTTCTGCTAAATCGTTTGCTTTGAAAAAGCTCCCCCACCCCTTCACTACCTGCATCTGCTGAATAAGGCAGATGCCAAAGGTTTTGTCTTCAAAGTCCTATGCTCTGTACACTTGAGCCTACTCACTAAATAGTTGGGTATAGTCCCAGACAACTTGTATAAAGACTTTCACTTGGCTTTAAACTGTTCTTGAGTGGTCGTCAGCGGAGGATTACCCTACACTTAAAACCATGAAAGCCCCAGCATTAAGCACTCTATATTCAGATTAGTGACCAGACTTTCTGTGCTGAATAGTTAACAGCTTGCCCTAGTACTACTGGACCCTGCTTCTTGGATGCTACATGGAGGTGAGACCCTAGGCCATGTTCATTCTCTGCCTTAAGCCTGGAAATTCTGAACAGCTATTAGAACAATGCTGTACTTCTCTTTCTTTGTAAAAACCTTACTTCATTTTCTCCTAGGAGACCCTTAGAAAAGAGCAAAGAGGCTTGGCTCGGATTCCTTCATTAGTAACCAAAAATAAGGATAACTTATGATTACATTGTTTATACAGAGAAGAGTGGACTTTTCTCTCCTTGGAATAAAATTACAGCAGTGAAGTCTATCATTTGTAAATTATTCCAGGGAAGCTTGCTGTAACATATCTGTTACATAAAACAACATGGGCTGTGCACTGTTCAAACCCAAGCTCCATGCATGCAGGCTTATGATGGGAATGATACTTCTTGGACTGGGAACTCATAAAAGTATACCCTGCACAGAATAAGGAGCATGGATAGTAGAAAAAGCCATTACTATTATTGTACTAAATAGTTGTTGATGAATGTTTACAAAACCTTCTAAAATAAATATGTTAACTCTAAGCAACTTGGTAAAGAGAAAATTCATAGGACAATGTTATCCTTTGGACCAAAGTAAAAATGCAAGCTTCAGAATGCTACCGCAGCATTCTGTACCAACAGATTAGCAAATAACACTGCTACAAATTGTGAGTTAATGTCCCTTGCCACATAAATGGGGTGATGATCTAGTTCATGTATTTTATGTCTGTTGAAGTAAGTCCCTAGAAAGAAGCCACCACTGATGCACAAGTCATTTTAAAACACTTTTTAAGGGGCTTATTTTTGTTTATGTGTATGGGTGTGTAACTGAGTGAATGTATGCCCAATTGCATGTAGAGACCTGTCAAAGCCAGAAGCAGACATTGGATCCCATGAAACTGGGTATATGGGTATTTGTGAGTCATCTTGTGGGAGCAGAGAACAGAACAGTCCCCAGCAAAACCCACAAGTAATCTTAACCACTGAGCCATCTCTCCTGTCCTAAGATGTTTTTTAGATGGAGAACCATGCAGCTCATGATGATCTTAAACTCTTAGTTCCCCTGTTCCTACATCCCGAATTACCCCAAAGAGGTAAGAGCCACTCTACCTGTTTTTGGGGTGTTAGGCGGTGAACCCCACACTTCTTGCCTTCTAGGCTAGCACTCTCCCAACTGAATCACGTCTTCAGACCCAGAACTCTTGAATGTATTTTAAACTGATAGATTTTTGGAATATAATACATATTAAAAATAATAAGTGTTCCTCCAGTAACTCTATTAGCTGCTCTAACTAATAGTAACTCTAATGGTGGAATAAATAATGTAAAAGAAACAAAATAAGTACTCACAGGAAAAACCAATGTTACTCATTATCATAATCATTGGCGGGGAAGCTCCTAAATGTTCCACGGTGGAGAAACAACAAAGTTAATTGAGATCTCTCTGACAAGTATTAACACAAAACATAAAAATCTAGATTCCCTAATAAGAGAATACAAACCCCAGGACAGCCATATGTAGAAATGTTAAAAGTTCATGGGCTAATCTAGGAAAGTAATCTGCAAAATTAAATTAAAAGAGTATTGAAGTCGGTTGTATATTCATTCAGAAATGTTTTCAGTGCTACTGAACACTGATTTTAACACTGTTAAGATTTATTTTTAATTTTATGTACTTGTATATGTGATACACCGAAATAGGTATACGCACGTCCCTGGGAGCCTCCAGTTTCTCAAAGTCTGAAGGACCTCGAGCTCAATGTCCACTAACATTTGATGAGTCTCACTCACGATCCTTGGTTTGAACCCAGAAGACGATCTCGTTGTTCGTGCTTCGATAGAGAGGTCGGAACTGTAGTTGTAAATATTTAAATTAAAAATTAAAATAGCAGTGTATTTGAAAGAAGTTTGAAATCTCAACTGTCATAAAAGTCTAATGAAAATGCTATTTCTATCCAACACTTTCTAGCTTACATACCAATTCCCAGGGAGGAAAATAATCATTACAACATTTACAACTCACTTCCGCATTCTTCTATTATTTCTT
The DNA here is from genome assembly GCA_902729485.2 of Mus minutoides. Classification (NCBI taxonomy): domain Eukaryota; kingdom Metazoa; phylum Chordata; class Mammalia; order Rodentia; family Muridae; genus Mus; species Mus minutoides. Next base: position 743,827 of record LR750012.1, read on the forward strand.
TACTTAGTATTGTGAAAGCTAGAGATGAAGCTAGTAGTAGTGTGGTCATGTTTTTAATCTGGGAGACAGAAAGAGACAGATCTGTGAGTTCAAGACTAGCCTGATCAACATAGTGAGTTCTAAGCCAACCAAATCTAAATAGTGAGGTCCTGTCTCAAAACAAACAAATAACAAATTTTTATGGAACATTCATAAAAGGCATATCCAAATATACATGCACAGGTGTTGTTCTCAGCTGGTACAATGTTTGGTGATGTGGATCTGTAACTATTGCTCCGAATCAATCCGTGTTGTCTTCTCTGACTCCATTGTCTTCCTTCTATCTCGTAGTTGCTTTTATTGACTAATTTGTTGCCTCGCGGTTTTCTTGTCAGTGTTCACCTCTGTTCGTCATTGTTTTTCACACAAAACGATTCAGATATTAGTATCACTAATTACTTCCTACACAGCAAGCGTGATGTTAAGAAATATCAATACCCCCCCCCCCCGAGATGGGAAATAAAGCTTCATTTTACAGCAGAGGATCAGTATCACCAGGATCTTCCAAATAGTACGAAAGTAAGAATCCGGGACCCCATCATCTGCAATCTAGTTCTGTGTAAACAAACACTTCAATTAATCTCCTATGCTCATGTCGATTAGTTTGCATGTTAGAGAAGCATCAAAATTAGATTTGATTTTTTTCCAGGCATTAGTGTCAGATGACCCTTTAAAAATGGTACTCACACCATTCTGTAATGCTTTCTCTTTTTTTTTTTTTTCAACTTTTATTAGATATTTTCTTCATTTACATTTCAAGTGTTATCCAGAAAGTTCCCTATATCCTCCCCCCTCCCGGCCCTGCTACCCTACCCACCCGCTCCCACCCCCTGGCCCCGGNAAAAAAAAAAAAAGCAAGTGCTAAAACTTCTTTGGCTAGAATGAGAACTGAAGTTTGTTCCACAAAGACAATGCCCTGCAATAATTAACATGAATGTTACTTATGGACATATTTCTTGTCTTAAAAGACAGAGGAAATGAGACAGGCTGGGACTGAGTATTTGCTAGCCTATGGACATGGGAACAACCAAGATGCAAGGTCCAAGGCCAGTGTATTCCCACTCTCATCTCTAAGAAGATGTCAGCAGTACATGTTGATGTGCCCAGTTTCCCGGCAGCCTTCTCCATTGCTACATAAACAGCCCCATGACTGCTATGTGCTCCATCATGGCATCACCAGAAATGAACAGTTCACTTTCTCTTCTATGGGTTTACAATCCCGAGGAGGCTGGCACCATGAGCTGTCAACTGTCTGTGAGGCGTGTGAGTTGGCATCTGCTTTGCCCGTGGGACAGGCTCTGAAAGGGAATCTAAAGGTTGGCTCTCTGATGAGGCGACACACAGAGCTGCAATTGTGAGCCCTGTGATCAAACTGCTTCTTTGTTCAGGTCACATTTACAGCTTCTGCAGACTCCAACGCTGGCAGCTAAAATGAGGCATGAATATGTATTCAATAGTCAGCCCCAAATATGGGGACATGCTGGGACAAAGCTAGGGCATCAAAAAAGGGTACTATTTGTGAGGAAGAAACAACATGGGGTCAAGAGCTGGGGAGAACAGATCAGAAGACAACCCAAAAGTCAGATGCTATCAGACATTTTCTGCCATTCACTTAAAAGAATTTCTTTTTTATTGCTTTAGCTCAGTGAATTTTCATGGAGACCCTGCAAGACACAGGCATTTCCCATTTCTCCCTACTGTTTCAAGTTAAACGCAAGGAGGTTGAGCATCAGCAAGACCAGGCTATGGAGTTCCTTGGTGGAAAAAGATGGATCTAAACCTGGCTCTGCTATTGCCTCAAGCCACATTGGGGTGCCACATGAAACTGCTCATAAAGTTAGAAAGAGTTAGAGGCTGCAGGGCACCATTGAGTAACTAACGGGAAATGAAAGAAACAACGCCAAGTAAGGATTGCTGAGCCAAGATCAAGGTGGCTATACTTTATCAAGAACTTCTGGACCCAGGACTCCCAAGGCAATTCTTCAACTCCACTCAGGAAACAGACATCCAACAGGGGCTACTAGGTGCCAGGAAAGAACACACCAAGACATTAGTCATTGATGGATTCAGTATATACTATGTGCCAGGCATTGTATCAGATACTTGATATACAGTAATGAGTAGCCATTCAGTGAGAAGCTGGGAAAAATCAGTCAGTTTGGAGAGGAGTTTGAGCCAGAACAGCTGAGTTGAACTAGCCAGCCAGAGTTAAGAAAGAACTAGAAAGGATGAGCTTATTCAGCAGTAAGCCTCTGAGACAACTATTACATAAAGCGAATAAAAGTTACTTTTACATGTGTTAGTGACTACCCTTGTTACTGTAACCAAATACCCAACAAGAACCAGCTAAGGGGAGGTAGGATTATTTGGTTCACATGTTAAGAAGGAATACTGTCCCTCATGGCAGAAACAGGAACACAGTGGAGCTGGTCACATTCCATCTGTAGTGAGGAAACACAGAAAAGTCAGGAAGTGGACAGAGCTATAAAATCTCCAGATTCTCCCATCATGACCTTATCCCCCCATCACAGCTCTACTTCCTAAAGTTTTCACAAATTTCAAAATGAATCTAATAGCAGAAGGACAAAGTGTTTGAACCCAGGAGCCTATGGGAACACTTCACATTCAAACCACACCAGAGAGTGACAAAGTTCTTAAAGGCAAAGGAAGGGGACTGGAGAAAGATCAAGATCTTGAAGTTCAATCATATTGGAGGAATTAAAAGTTAGGAGATCTTGGCTTAGACAGCAGAAGGGATAGACAGAGTCTCATAGTCAATAGGAGAAGTCCACATAGGGAATCCAGAACTTAGATCCACTCAAAGTCATTCAAAGTGTCTTCAGGAGAAACACACTTAATTTAACTTTGAGAGATAAGGATGCTGAAATGTGAATGTAGTACCTACTACTGCATGAAAACTACACACTCCTGCAACTACTATGCTTCATTCATTGCTTTTCAAGCTCTTAGCTACCAGCAATTTTACTCCAAACTGTTATCTGAGCTAGATATCTCTTTGCCTCATCTTGCAAGTAAGGAAACTAAACATGGATGAGCTGTGTAGCAAATTGTTCTAGGTCATGATGCTCTGGAAAAGCAGAGCACAGACTTAAACACATGGGCATTGGAAATGGCACTTTGCCTTTAGTTTATACATAAACATCCTATGAACCTAATGTTCTTTTTGTTTAAAAGTAACCCAGGAGTTGCTCTATAAAGGGTTTATAGAGAGACATAAGGAGCAAGAGCATTGTCAGAGTAAGTGTCTCAGGCTGACCTTGAACTTAATATTAGACAGAGGTATTCTTCTGTTTTTTTTTTTCTCTAGGCATTTATTGGTAGAGTATTTATTGAGAATCTATGATATAACTAGACTCCATTTCAGGTGGTAAAGATTCCTAGCTGTCATTGTCAGTTGGAGGGCACAGGCTAAAGCAAACAAAGAAATAATATAAAATTAAGACAGTAACAAATGCCATCAACAAGATGCAGCATCAACAGCATAGCTCAACAAAGCAGCCTTAGAATACTGACACTGGGCAAAGACTATAAGGCTTCAGGGGCCTTTCAGTATGACGATGGCTTAGGATTGATACGAGTGTGCCAGGCCAGGAAGAAATGCATCAGGGCAGGATCAGGGCCGAGACTAGAAAACCAGGCTGGCCAAAGTAATCCAGGGATCTAGGTGTCAAGGAAAGGAGTGAATAATGACTCCTGCCACTTTTATTGGTTTTCTAGGTCAGCTCAGTCCAGCAAATGAGTGTGGTCAGAACCAAATGAAATGCTTGGACTAGGTATGAACTTGGCATTCAGCTGGACTGCCTTGGAGTTTCTGGCTCTTTTGTTCAACCTGGTTCTTTCTTAGGGAAATAAATGAGTAACCCCATGGGCAAAAGGGTAACAGAATTGGAACTTGGAACTTGCACTGTGACCCACTGAAGGAATGAAGCTAAAGATGCAGATATAGGGGAAAAAAAGGTGAGTGACATATGTCCCACCAGGAAGCCTCCCCAGTAGCAGAGTCAGGAATCCAGAGCATGGGCACTATCTGGGAGGTAACTATAGGGAATACCAATCCAGAAGACTGGATGAAAATAGAAGGGGACAGCTGGAACAAGGGCCATTTTCAAACCAATACCACTCAGGAAACTTCGTCCTGATGGAAACTCTTTTGAAGGCATGTACTGCAGGATTTGAAGGCATGTACACAAGGATGTACCTTGTGTGAGAACAGAAGGAAGTAGGGGTTTATTTATGAACTTCCAGCAGCCCTGGGTAGGTAGATGTCAACACCTCATACTCTGCCCTACAGCAAGTTATTCACACATACAGCAAGATCAGAAGTGCATAGGGACTTATAGGACCCCAGGGACCCAGGAATTCAAAGATATGCAAATGGAAGTAAGTATGACATGCCAGGTGTGACCAACACCAAGTGGATATGTGTGGGTTATCAGCAGCCTCCTCTGCTGTGCTTAAGTTCTCCAGACCTCAGCCTTTACATCTGTAAGTAGAGGGTAGTACATCCATGTACCACTATTGACAAGGAGGCATTTGGGGAAATGGCATATTCTGAAATCAAGCTAATCTGTACTTATGTATCGAAAGGCTGCCTGATATCTTTAATGCATCCAGAGTGAAGAGGACTTGAAGCTGCTGCTTCTCCAGTAACATGCCTCCTGCTTTACAGGAAAATCTCATTTTAGTAAGGAATATACCATAGAACAATGATAAAATGAATAGTGTGTTAACTACATAAACTAGCCCCACTGACATGCAAGATTTTCATCAGTATAAGTACTACCTAAAACAATTAGCTTATAAAGAAAAGAAACCTTTATTTTGGCTTAGAGCTTTGGACGTTTGGGCTCATGCAAGCTTGTCCCCCATACTTTGGGACTGTGTTTAGGCCCATCATTGGCAGCACATCATAGTGCAGAATATGTTGTCTGATGGAGCAGCACTACTCACATCAAAGCCTGGCAAAAGGGGTGGGGCTTGTAAACATCAAGATATCACAACGCCTTTAGGGGGCACCTCTCCTCCTGAGATGAATATTATTGTTTGACAACATAGTTGTGATCTCCTTGCAATCTCCTTGGAGATGGGCCTCAGTGCATGGCTGTAGGGGGCTGCCTTGACTATGGTAGTTGATGTAGGAAGATCCATCTTAATTCTAAGGAGGACCATTCTCTAGACAAGGGACTCAACTAATGGGGAAAGCAACCTGAGCACTAGCATCCATCACTGTTCTCTCCTCCTGATTAAAGTACAACATAACTAGCTTCCTCGAGCTCCTGGTGCCTTTACTTCTCTACCATGTTGACCCCTCTCCCTCTCCCTCTCCCTCTCCCCCTCCCTGTCCTCCTCCCCTTCTCCCCTCCCCCTCTCCCTCTTCCTTCCCCTCCCTGTCTCTCTGTCTCTCTGTCTCTCTTTGTCTCTCTGTCTCCCTTTGTCTCTCTGTCTCTCTTTGTCTCTCTGTCTCTCTTTGTCTCTCTGTCTCTCTGTCTCTGTCTCTCTCTCTCTCTCTCATTCCTTTTGTCTGACTGTTTTATCACAGCAGCTGGAAAAGAAACTAAAACATCTTCCCACTCTTAAAATCCTCAGCACCTTCTAACAGTGCCACACTGAACCCATGGACCTGTGGAGGCTGCTTAAGACCTAACACAAAGGCATGGTTAGTGGTTGTTGTAAAGTCTAATGAGCTGGACATGTTGAAGGACCTCTATTTTTAAGCAATGAGTAGTCCACTGGGTTTATCTATTCAGCCATCAGCAGGATACACTTGAGCAATATGTTCTGCCCCAACATCATGATCAACTCTTTGCTACTAAGAGATAAGAACTTCCCGACCACATCACAACCTTATAAGAACACTCTCCTACATGTTGCTCAGAAGGTTAATTTTGTTGATTTACTCAAATATTTCAAACCTGCTTTGTAAGAAAGCTCTCCTGCCAGCAGACAGTATGACTCACATATGGGTACCACTTGTGTCTGAATGGATACTTGGAGACTGGTATGCTAGAGATGGCTCTGTGCTGTGTCTCCTCTCAAAAGCAGATGAGCAAATATTCAAGAATTTCATTGGGGCTGATATTTGGAAGCCAGCCACAGTGAATATAGCTTTAGACCATGAAAATAGGGACTTTTTGTAAGTTTTTTCCCAAGTGCTTGTTTACCAGCAAAGCTGTGAATATATACGGAACAATTTGTTACAGCTACATACAGCAGGCATTTTGAATCTTTCTCTTGTTGAATGGAACAGTGTAGTTGCAAAAGCCACACTTTTTACTGCATTTTGCTTCTGATTTCTGCTTCTTTGTAAGTATCCAGTATAGTGTACCACAATTCTATTCTGAAACATTGTGTTTATTTAAGGAAATAAAATGGAGGGAACGTAAAGCACACAGGATAAAGTGCCAACTGTGGGAATAGAGATGTGGAAGTTTGCTTTTCCCCATAATTCTCTGAATGCTTAAATGTATCATAATGAAATAAGAGGAAAGAGCAAAACCAAAGATGCTTGTTAGCTTCGGATCTGATGTCCCAGCCTCGTGGGAATGGAGGGAAGAAGAATTCTAGCATCACTGTATGGATGGGATGGGGCTGCAATTAAGCCTTCATCTGCTTGTGAAGTTGAGCACAGCAAATTACAACACCTCATGGGATTCATAAGAGACCTTTACATCATCTATAATCAGAGGTAATAATTAACACTTATCACATATATCTGCAAAATGCTTCTGCAAAACATGCTTGATAAATTGAAAATTATTAGTTGACTCCCCCACAGATCACATTTCTCATCCATCCCATGGTAATTAATCATGAAAAATCAGTTATGTTGATCAAATCTTGACATCTTTTAAATGCTTCCTCTTCCTTCCAGAATGATCTTCAAGTGTAATATACAGGTGAGTTGGAGAAGCCTTTCCTCTTACAAATACTAACTCATAGAATTTTCATATATATATGAAATATATATATTAGAATATATATATATTAGAATATATATTAGAATAATATATATAATAGAAAAATATATAATACACTATATATAATTATTATACAGAAGTTGACTTTGGATTTCCTGTTCTATCTCTCCATCGGGGTCCTAAAAAAGAGACCCAAGGAGCTATCAAATCCAACACACATCAGATGTGTGCTTCCCTTTTATTAGTGACTTATAGGGATACAGCCAAACTCTGCTTCATATTCCCATAGTCAGAAATCTGGGCTTACAAGATGCCTCTGCAGGCAAACATGCACACATTCATGCATGCACATGCACACACATGTGCACATACACAGAAGCATACATGAACAGACAGATAGGCACACACATACACACTCAATAAGAGGAAAAAGAGAAATGCACACTTGGCAACACTAAGTGGACATGGTGGGTTTAAGGAGTGCATGAACATAGGAGAGAAAAGTGATAGAGGAGATACAGAATTTTGGAGGGGATGGACTAGCATTCAGCTAATGAATGTCTGAGATAGACCAACATTATTAGGTGCAATAATCAAACCAATTTTATAAATAAGTAATTTGAAGCTTGACATGAAGCATGGTTTGTCTCTGGAAGTGTAGATGGCTCTTTTAATAGCTAGAACATTTCATGCAGTGCTGTGATTGCAAAGTCTAGTGTTCCTAAAAGTTGAGTAACGATGCTTTCTAATAACTTACACAGTTTCTTTTATCACCACATTACACAGATCAGACTGGCTTCAGTGCACCCAAACTGTGATGGTTTTCTTTATTCTAAACTTCTCAAATGGCATTGCTATGTTGTTGTTGTTGTATAAAAATGCATTGCCTGAGGGTTTTGTATCCGTATATAATGTGTTTTAACCAAATCCTTCCCAGTCAGTCACCTCCAACCACTTCTTTATCTACTTCTTTTCCATCCTAAGTTCATGCCATGTACTCTTGCAATGCAGCATGTCCATTTAATGATGGCAAGTGTGCATAGGAAGGAAGCCATCCACTGGATAGTACACAACCTCCAGGAGGTCTCATCCAAGAAACAAGCTGATACTCTCCCTCCCCCAGTAGCCATCAATTGTCAGTAGTGCATCAGCTGGGGAGGGAGACATTTTAAGGTCTCCACCATTCATGCTGGAATCTTGGCTGGCTTGATCTTATAAGAATCCATGTGTGCCATCATGTGGTGCAAACACTGTTTCACAATATTCCTTGATATCTCTGGCTCTTACAATCTTTCTGTCTCCTTTTTCATGATGATTTCCTAAGCCTTTGTAGAAGGATGTATGATATTGATATCCCAGTTAGGACTGGGCACTCCAGAGTATTCTGTATAGTACTCTGTATACTATAACCAGTGATGAGTTTCTATATTAATTCAACATCTGCTACAAAAGTAAGCTTGTCTGCTGATAGGTATTTTATATACATATACATATATACATATATATATATATATACATACATATATTATATATATATACACGTATATGTATGTGTGTGTATGTATATATATATATATATATATATATATATATATATATATATATATATACATACATATATGTGTGTTGTATTTAAAGATGAGAAGAGTGGGGGCAGTTTAATATTATGTCTATTTAGCAGAATAATAGTAGTAATTTCTCTTGTTGGACCTATTACTTTAGTGGATTAACCAAACAGCAGACCAGGTCAAGGTGGCTCTACATGGGAGGGGTTTATTGAGTAGGTAGGGGAGGCAGAGAAGAGGAAACAGAGAGAAAGAGAGGGGAAAAGAGAGAGAAGAAAAAGAGAGCAAGGAGGGGATGACTTCCTAATTTATATGGAAAATGACGTCACACCATTGAGGGTGGGAACTGAGCCAAGTGGATTTTGGGATTGAAGGTCATTGTCCTGGCAACACAGGTCAAGGGTCACATAGGCAGGGCTTAGAGTGTCCTGGTGCTAGCATTCCTCCCTTCTTGTTATTATAAAAAGACAGGGAGAAAAGGAGAGGGGAGACCAATGGTGAAGAGGGAATGTGTGGGAAGCGGGCATAACCACTGAGCTAAGATGGTGCCCAGCTTAGTCCCAAGCCTCGTAACCCCATCCTGTTTACTAAAACTTCTGAAAACGGCAAGTTGAGTCATCTGTGCCTATCGCATGATCTGAAATGTCATATAGCCTTACCATTGTGTTAGGCAATGATCTGTTGTCCTGCCTGTATGTACAACTCGTGCTAGGGGTGGGATGATGCTGATTGGAGAGCAATGAGTGGAGTGAGATGATGTAAGAGGGCTGTGTATATATGGAACGGCTTGAGTAAAGGGAGGAGTTCCACTGCGGGAGATGGCTGAGGGAGAGAGCGCCGTTACTGCCTTGAGTAAAAGATCAAGATTGCTGTTGAAGAACCTACCTTGACATGAGTGTCATTATTCCCAGTCTCTGCTGCTCAGAGATTGGGGTCCTGGCAGGAATGGGGGCATTGTGTCTCTTAGGCTACTTCCTGCTGTTTAGGGGCATCATCAGGATATATCTGGTCTTCACCATCGGAATCTGTTTGGTAGTCATCTATGGGTAATTCTGTATGCATGGGTAATTCTGTAACAGGAGTTGATTAACAGTTTGGTTAGAAATTTTTGTACTTGTCATTGAAGGAATGTAGAGACAAGATTAATAAGACAAGGAGCAAATAATAATGCCAGGAAGATGACCAGGAAAGGTGTTACAAGTGGAAGGATCCATTTCCATATGGGGTTCTCAAAGATACCAGAACTGGATGTCTCACGGTTACTGTAGTCTCTTATGTCACTATTCTGGATTGATTGACATAGAAACAGCATTCTTCCTGTAGGAATAGGCAGAAGCCACCTTCTTTAGCTGTCAAGAGGTCTAGTCCTCACTGGTTTTGAAGCACCACAGCTGCCAAGGAATCAATCTGCTTTTGGATAGTAATAACAGTTTAAATGAACAGCAAGGAAAAGATGAAAAGGTCACACAACTAATCCAGTGTCTCATCCAGAGAGGTCGGGTTTGGCTACCAGAGTGAAGCTTCATTCTCTAGGATGGGTGGTCTTGATGTCTTCGGAAGCTTAACAAAGCATGGTCCTGTTAGGGTTGATGTGTATGAAGAGGAATTATCTTTAGGTGGGGGGATGAAGGGTTTCAAGTGAGGCAGGTGGACCTAATGAGAGAGTCCCTTGAGCTTAGCAGCTGTAGGAGTTACAAGGATTACCTTTAAAGGACCCAGCCATTTTGGAGAGAGGGGTGAAGGTCAATGACCTGGAGGGGATAAAAGGATTTGGTCTCCAACATTAACAGGTAATGGACAGGAGACAGAGTGTGGTTGAGGTAGGTTATGGTCAGCGAACTTCCATAGTAGAGAACAGAGATGAAAAAGTAATGGGGTAAGCAAATGATCTGGAAGAGGAGAGTTTTTAGGCAAGAAGCCAGGAGTTAGGACTAGATGTCCGTACATGAGTTCCAAGGTGAGATGAGGAGAGGTCGCTTGGGGAGAGCTCACAGCCTGAAAAGAGCCAGGGGCAGGAGCTTTACCCAGTCAAGATGAAGTTCCTGTGACAATTTAACAAGAGTAGTTTTTAAGGAGCAGTTACTTCTTTCTACCTTGCTTGAAGATTGAGGGTGGTAAAGGGATGTGGAAGTGCCAGGGGATGTCTATGGCCTTAGATAGTATCTAAGAAACTTGGGAGGTAAATTCAGGTCTGTTGTCTGACTGGAGAGAGACTGGAACACCAAATCAAGCAATGAGCTCTTGGAGAAGATTGGAGACTGTTTGAGCCCTTTTATTAGTTAGTTGTAGGGAATGCTTCTACTCACCCTGAGAAGGTGTCCACTAAGACCAGGAGGTATTTGACACATCTGACGGTGGGAATATGGGTGAAATCGAGTTGCCAGTCAGTTCCAGAAATGAAGCACCTCTAGCCTGATGAGTGGGAAAAGGAAGGCCGAGATACCTTGAGTTGGAGTTAGATGTCTGACAGATCTTAGGTCTGCAGGAGTGGGCTGTAGGTGAGTTTTAACAAAGGAGGATATTAGGATGAAAGAGCCAGTGAAGATATGATAGAGTTTGGCTTAGGAAGGAGGTTAGAAATATTAATAGGTGGGCATGATTGGAAAGTGAGCATGGGGTCTTCTATTAGAGCCACCTGGAGAGAGAGAACTCTAGAGGAAGGTAGAGTCTGTAATCCGTTATACGTTAGGAGCTGTGACAGGTTATGAGAAGAGAAGACAGTTATTCTCGAATGAGGAGTTCAGTGGCTGCTAGTGTGCGAATACAGGGTGCCCATCCCTGAGGAGTCAGGTCTAGTTTCTTTGACAGGTATGCCACAGGTGCAAAAGAAGGTCCTATAGGTGGCCCAAGGCTCCAAGGACAAATCCCTCCTTTTCTGTTACATAGAGGGAAAAAGGACGAGTTAGGTCAGGAAGATGTAAGGCCTGGGCCCTAAGGAGGACTTGTTGGAGCCTTTGAAAGGGTTTGGTAATAGATTTTAAAAGAGGTGCGTGGGTGGGACCTGACACAGCTTCATATAGAGAGCAAGAAAGAAGAGAAAAGGAAGGGACCCACAAACTTAAAAAACTCACTATTCCTAAGAATGACAAAATTTCTTCCTTTATAGACAGAATAGTTAGAGATTGGGTCAGATTCTTTCTGTCTAACATAATAGGCATATGGGTCAGGGTCATTGTTAGTCCTAAATAGGTTACCTGAGGAATGGACAGTTGGAGTTTAAAGGTTGAGACCCTGTAGCCACTATTAGACAGAAAATTCAGAAGAGCTGAGGTGTCAGTCTGGCTGATTTCTAGAGAAGAGCTACAGAAAAAGACATCATCTACGTAAAGTATGATATTAGATTTAGGAAGAGATAGAGATGGTAGGTCAGAAGCTAAGGCTTGCCCAAATAAGTGGGAGCTATCCCAGAATCCCTGAGGTAAGACAGTCCAGGTCAGTTGGGTAGAAAAGTGGGTATCAGGATCTGTCCAGGTAAAAGCAAATATGTTCTATGACTAAACATCTAGAGGAATAGAGAAAAACACATCCTTAAGATCTAGGACTAAGAAATGAGAAGTACCTGAGGGGATAGTAGAAAGAAGTGTGTAGGGGTTAGCCACAACTGGGTAGAGAGGTACCACTGCAGATTTAATACGGCTGAGATCCTGGACTAAACGATAGGCACCATTGGGTTTCTTGACTGCCAGTATAGGGGTGTTAAAGGAAGAAGAGGTAGGGCGAAGGAGTTTCTTTCTCAACAGGTTAGAGATGATTAGCTTGAGTCCCCTGAAGCTCTGGAGAGAGAGAGGGTATTGAGTCTGGGTGATATACCTGGTAGGGTCCAACAATTGGAAGAAAACAGGTGAATGGTGTTTAGCTACAGAGGGGTTCTGGATCTCCCAGACTCGGGGATCTACCTGTGAAGCTGGTAAAGGGAATGACATGGTATTGTTAGTAGGTTGGTTGGCTAAAAGGAGGAGCAGAGGGACCGCTGGTGAGCTTGAGTTCAGACAAATATGGGGAGCAAAAGAAATAGAGGCTCCCACCCTAGATAGGAGGTTTCTTCCCCAAAAGGGGATAGGACATGTGGACACTACTAAAAAGGAATGGGTGAGAGGTACACCCCAAAAAATGCAATTGAGTGGTGGGGTCTGATATGGGAGGTAAGGTTGTCCTCCTACCCCAACAATAGGAAAACGAGAGGAAGATGTGGGCCCCTAAAACTCTGTTAGGACCGAGTAAGTGGCTCCGGTGTCCAAGAGGAAATAGATGGGTCGCCCACAGACCACGATGTCTACCCTAAGCTCTCTGTTCGTGATGGCAGTTGTCGGTCAGGTCAGAAGAGCCTAGGCCTCATCAGTTGGCCATAGCTAAGCCTAGGAGATCGGTTGGAGGGCTATCTGGGGGTCATTTCCCCCTGTTCTGTGTAACACAGGGGCATTCAATGGCCCAATGGCACTCCTGATGGCACCTAGGGCATAACCCCCTCAGCTTTCAGAGATTAGGGCAGGCTTTGGTCCAATGACCTTGTCTACTGCACCTGTAGCAGGTGCCCGGTGGTCCCTGAGTCTTAGGAGAGCATGAGCTTAGGGTAACAGCTGGGGCTGGTCAGACAGCCTTTGCCAGCATATTGTACTTATGCATGCGAACCCTCTCATCTCTCCTATGGTACACCTTGAAGGCCAGCACCAAGACTTCTGCCTGTGGAGTAAGAGGTCCTCTCTCCAATTTAGCTTTAATGTCAGGGTAGATCTGGGAAAAGAAGTAAGTAATAGAGCCCCTTTAAGGCGTTCTAAAAATTGAGATAGATTATCCTGTTTGTCATGGACAACCTCTTGAGGTTTTTCAAAATTTACCAGCTTTAAAGCTGCTTTTCTCAGACCCTCCAAAAGACATGTAACAAACCTGTCCCTGGCTAGAATACCACCTGCGGAATTATAATTCCATTGAGGATCCAGGTCAGGCACTATCTCTGCCCTGATTGTATATGCTCTATCTGTTTGATGAGTCTCATCTGCATGCACTCTCACTTGTTCCCAAACTCGTCCACGTTCCTCGGGAAGCAAATTATTAGTAAGTGTCATGTGTATATCATGAAAAGTCAAGCTATACAACTGAGTGATATACTGAAACTCCTTGATAAAGGCAGAAGAATGAGAAGTATAGGAGCCCAATCTCTTGTCTATCTGAGAAAGTTCACTCAGTGAGAAGAGAACATGTACTCTGACCAGACCATCCACCCCACCCCTCCCCGCAACTTCTCTTAAGGGAAGGACAGTTCCTGGGTCAAACTCTTCTAGGGGTAGAGAACTTGGGGTTTTGGTCATGGCCTTAGAGCAAGTGATAGGTGGTGTAAAAGTCGGCACTAAGGTAGAGCGTCTGGAGGGGTCTGCAGGCGATGCAGAAGGAGGAGGGGAGGGGCCTGCAGGTGGCACAGAAGGAGGAGAGCTGGTGGTGGCAGGCCCTGGGGAGTCTCAGTGATAGAGAACTGAACGGAGGCAGTATTTTGGGTTCTAAGCAGCGCAGAAGCAGGCCTGTGGCAAAAAGGAGGTGGTTCATATGCTGGCTCGAGTATCGTGGTATTGTCTAGTAGAAGTTGTGCAGGGTTTATGGCTAACAGAAGTTGAGTTGAAGAGCAGGAAGAACACATAGCAGGATTGGAATGGAGATGAATGAAAGACCTTACGTAGATAATCTCTTCCCATTTACCAGTTCATTGGCAGTATGTGTTAAGATCTCTCAAAACAACTGTATCTAAAGTGCCATTATTTGGCCATTGGACATTATCTAGTAAATATTGAGTCCAAACCTTATTGCAAAGAAATATCAATTTCAATGCCCTCAAAGGGGGCATCAGCTTCAAAGACTCGAGGTTTTCTAGGAGACGTCCCAACGGTGTATCAGGGAGTATGTTTTGCCCATGATCCAGAAGTTCCTGGTGTTCGTACCAGCATCCCGAGAACAACTCAGAAACCAAAAAGGAAATCGTCCAGGCTAGAATGCCCAGGTTGTCGCAAGGACTTCTAGTGGCCACCCAGTAGGTCCTGGACCTACTGTAGAAAGTGCTCCACCCTGGCCAGGGATTTCAGCCGCTAGGGCCCTGAGGAAAGAGAGCAACTTTCGGAAGAGCAGAGCAAGATCTAAATGGGCAATGTCTCCACTACTACGTTGGCTGAGACTCTACCCCTTAGTTCCCAGGCAGGGCTGGCCAGGCTCTGTTCTGAGAACTTGGGGTCTGTCACCGCTGACAAGTCCTGTCAATTGTATCCCGGTGTCTGGGTGGGAATTTTGCAAACCGGTGAATGAGAGCCTGGAAGCCTGGCCTACAAGGCGTGTGGAAGTGACACAGCTCACTTAAGGTTTGTGGGTCCCGGTCGCTGCTGACCACGTGGTGGAAAATGGCAGACAAAGGCGGCCACAACAGCACCTCCCCCTCTCCTTCACTGACCTTTGTGTGAGTGTTGAGCTGTTTCTCAAGCAACTGTTTTTGTGTGAGCGATTCTTTTGGCAGAGGCTTCACCTAAACTTCTGGCCCAGAGGGAGGAGGAAAGGGAAGTGCTGACCACTGCACAGAGATTCTTTTTTATTTTTTATATTTTATTTTAGGTTTTTTTGAGACAGGGTTTCTCTTTATAGCCCTGGCTGTAGTGTGGTGGAGATTCTTACTGTGAATGCTGTGTTCTGCGCCTGACCCCCAGGCACACCAGGCACTGGTGGCTGTTGATTTTTACTGCTATTCCAATCCGAGTCACACGGCACCAAATGATATGATTGATATATATAGATAGATAGATAGATAGATAGATAGATAGATAGATAGATAGATATAGATATAGATATAGATATAGATATAGATATAGATATAGATATAGATATAGATATAGATATAGATATATATCTTTTGAGAGGATTAACCAAACAGCAGACCAGGCCAAGGTGGTTCCACATGGGACAGGTTTATTGATCAGGTGGGGGGGGCGGAGAAGAGGAAAAAGAGATAAAGAGGGGAGAAAGAAGAGAGAGAAGAAAAAGAGAGCGAGGAGGGGGTGACTTCCTAATTTATACAGAAAATGATGTCACACCATTGAGGGTGGGAACTGAGCCAAGTGGATTGTGGGATTGAAGGTCGTTGTCCTTGCAATGCAGCTGAAGGGTCACATAGGCGGGGCTTGGAGTGTCCTGGTGCTAACAGGTTCTTTATCCATTAATGCTAGGCATGAGCTCTGTCTTGTGTGATGGGCCTTAAGTACAATCTGGAAATATTTGATTACCTGCATAACATCTGCCAGGTGACAGCTTTTCTGGTACTTCATTCTCTCCTGCAGATCCTCTCCAACATGAGATGTTCTTCTAGGAACTGACCATCAGGCCACTGAAGGTCAAATGCTTCTAGAACCTATGTGCTAGCTCTCAGCCACTTCTGAGTAACCAAGTTAGTCAGACCACGTAAGTGTCTGAAAGTGTTTTCAAAACGACTATAACAAAAGTCAACACCTCTGCATTTCTCTACTAAGCACTTTCAGTTCTTTAGATTTATCCTCACTGCTGTGTCAGACCCAGTATGTTCCCTGGATTCTCAGATAGTTTTGATGGGAATAGGACTCATGGAGTCCACCTTAAGTGTACACACTGAAGAAACTCCCCAGCTCCTTAAGAACAGAGATACAGAGGATTGCAGTTGATTCAAAGTAAAGGAGATGTTTTTATGTTCCTCCAACCTGTATCCCCAAAACCATCCTCACCATTACCAGTACTTAACGTGTATCTCTTTCCTTCTAATGACCTCAGTTTTCTGCTGGATTGTCACTCACTGACCCTTTCATTCAAATACTATTCAGTAAGTTTCCACCATAGGCCAGAAACCATAAACATATAAGTAGCTCTCGATAAAATATGCAAATTGCTTCGTAGCCACAGACTGGAAGCATGTAATGTGCCCTTTCCATTTTATTCAAATGACTTTTAGCAGGAACCATGAAATCAGATGTCTTCTGAAAGGATACCTACTAAAATAAGTATTAGATTGCCCCTGAAGTCTCTCTTTCTAGGATCTAGAGAGATAGCTTAGAGTTGAGAGTCCTTGCTACCCTTGCATAGGACCCATGCTGGGTTCTCAGCATACATACTACACATACATAGTACATATGTATGGCTCAGGTGCACACATTTACATAGAAAACAGTCTTAAATCTATCCTGCTTCAACTTTTGTTGCACTTGCAAGATGTGTAGGCAAATAATCAAAATGGGTATGTATTTCACATATTAAAAACTAAACCAAATGCATGTTATTTAAGTGGCATTTGAAATTCATTGTATAATAATCATGCTTAGTCTGCTGATTTTCAGGCATGAATTTCTAGTTGAAAAGCCCCTTTCTACTGAGTATTTATTGGAGAGTAATCTATTCTTGCCATACATTTCTTACCATTATGACTAACATTTATCCAGTCAGCCTAGACTCATTATGTACCTTGGGAGCCTTTTCTAATGCAATTATACCACATTTTCAATGCAGCCACATTTCTACAACCTGGGATTAAATTCTGTCTAGCTTTATAATTTTTTCTGATAGGTGTAAATTGATTTCTTTTCTTTCTGAGGCTCCTTTAACATGGTCCTTTATTTCCATACCTAATTTAATGGAAAATGCGTTCTAAAGGCTTAGGTGGATTGAGATGCTTGAGAAGACAAGGAAAGAACTCATTCCTTTTTTTTTAATTAGATATTTTCTTCATTTACATTTCAAATGCTATCTCCAAAGTCCCCTATACCCTCCCCTGCCCTGTTCCCCAACCCACCCACTCCCACTTCCTGGCCCTGGCATTCCACTGTACTGGAACATATAATCTTCACAAGACAAAGGGCCTCTCCTCCCATTGATGGCGGGCTAGACCATCTTCTGCTACATATGCAGCTAGAGACATGAGCTCTGGGGGTACTGGTTATTTCATACTGTTGTTCCCTCTATAGGGTTGCAGACCCCTTCAGCTCTTTGGGAACTTTCTCTAAGTCCTCCATTGGAGACCCTGTGTTCAAACCAATAGATGACTGTGAGCATCCACTTCAGTATTTCCCAGGCGATTTCATAGCCCCTCAAAAGACAGCTATATCAGGGTCCTGTCAGCAAAATCTTGCTGGCATATGCAATAGTGTCTGGGTTTGGTGGTTGTTTATGGGATGGATCGCAGGGTGGAGCAATCTCTGGATGGTCCTTCATCCCATCTCAGCTCGAAACTTTGTCTCTGTAACTCCCTCCATGGATATTTTGTTCCCCATTCTTTTTTTTTTTTTTTTTTTTTTTTTTTGGTTTTTTGAGACAGGGTTTCTCTGTGTAGCCCTGGCTGTCCTGGAACTCACTCTGTAGACCAGGCTGGCCTCGAACTCAGAACTCGAACTCAGAAATCTGCCTGCCTCTGCCTCCCAAGTGCTGGGATTAAAGGCGTGTGCCACCACGTCTGGCCCTTGTTCACCATTCTAAGGAGGAACAAAATATCTACACTTTGGACTTCCTTCTTCTTGAGTTTCATGTGTTTTACAAATTGTATCTTGGGAATTCTAAGTTTCTGGGATAATATCCACTGCTCAGTGAGTGCATATCATGTGAGTCCTTTTGTGATTTGGTTACCTCACTCAGGATGATATCCTCCAGATACATCCATTTGCCTATGTATTTCATGAATTAATTGTTTTTAATAGCTCAGTAGTACTCCATTGTGTAAATGTACCACATTTTATGTATCCATTCCTCTGTTGAGGGACATCTGGGTTCTTTCCAGCTTCTGGCTATTATAAATAAGGCAGCTATGAACATAGTGGAGCATGTGTCCTTATTACAAGTTGGAATATCTTCTGGGTATATGCCCAGGAGAGGTATTGCTGGATCTTCCCATTGTACTATGTCCAATTTTCTGAGGAACTGCCAGACTGATTTCCAGAGTGGTTGTACCAGCTTGCAATCCCACTAGCAATAGAGGAGTGTTCCTCTTTCTCCATATCCTTGCCAGCATCTGCTGTCACCTGAATTTTTGATCCTAGCAATTCTGACTGGTGTGAGGTGGAATCTCAGTGTTGTTTTGATTTGCTCTCTCTAGTTTCTTTTTGGTGGTACTCAGAGCTATGAGTTTTCCTCTTAGGAATACTTTCATTGTCTCCCATAAGTTTAGGTATGTTGAGGCTTCATTTTCATTAAACTCTAAAAAGTTTTTAATCTCTTTCTTTATTTCTTCCTTGACCAAGTTATCATTGAGTAGAGTGTTGTTCAGCTTCCACGTGAATGTTGGCTTTCTATTATTTATGTTATTATTGAAGTTCAGCCTTAGTCCGTGGTGATCTCATAGGATGCATGTGATAATTTCAATATTTTTGTATCTGTTGAGGCCTGTTTTGTGACCAATTATATGGTCAATTTTGGAGAAGGTACCATGAGGTACTGAGAAGAAGGTATATCCTTTTGTTTTAGGATAAAATGTTCTGCAGATATCTGTTAAATCCATTTATTTAATGATTTCTGTTAGTTTCAATATATAAAGACCTCATTCCTGAGCCTCCTTCTCTTTCTATTTTTTTTTTTTTTGAGAAAAAGTTTCAGAGCTTTAATACCTACCCAAAGATCTTAATTCTTAATTTCCCTTAATGCTCTTAGGGTTACAAGATTTGATACTGGACATATGTTTGTTGCAGAATATTTGACCATGCTGTGAACCCTGAGATTATGTTGTTTATTGGAAAACACCTTTAATCCACAAGCTTTTTGTAAACAGGATTAAATAAAGTTGACCATAGGTCAAGGTGCAAAGCAAGCAACCAGTTGACAGGGAGTCAATCTGAGGGACCACAGTTCAAACCCACTTTGGGTACTTATATATTTTTTTTATTTTTCTTTTATTATTTTTTAATTTTTCTTTTTATTAGATAATTTCTTCATTTACATTTCAAGTGTTATCCCATAAGTCCCCTATACCCTCCCCCCACCCTGCTCCCCTACCCACCCACTCCCACTACTTGGCCCTGGCATTCCCCTATACTGGGGCATATAAACATTGCTAGACCAAGGGCCTTTCTTTGCCAATAATGGCCAACTAGGCCATCTTCTAATACATATGCAGCTAGAGACATGAGCTCTGGGTGTTCTGATTAGTTCATATTGTTGTTCCATATAGGGTTGCAGACCCCTACAGCTCTTGGGTACTCTCTCTAGCTCCTACATTGGGGACCCTGTGTTCTGCCCTATAGATGACTGTGAGCATCCACTTCGGTATTTGAAATGGACTGTCAAAGCCTCACAGGAGACAGCTATCTCGGGTCCTTTCAGCAATATCCTGCTGGCGTATGCAGTAGTGTCTGCATTTGGTGGTTGATTATGTGATGAACCACCCGGGTGGGGCACTCTCTGGATGGTCCATCCTTTCATTTTAGCTCCAAACTTTGTCTCTGCACCTCCTTCCATGTATATTTTATTCCCTATTCTAGGGAGGAATGAAGTATCCATGCGTTGGTCTTTCTTGATTTTCTTGTGGTTTTGGAAATTGTATCTTTGCAGACAAGGGTTCTCAGAGAAGTGCTTCATGTCAGCTAAGAGACAAGAGAGGCTGGAGAATAATCAAATATCTAAGATCCTTCTAACAGAGTAGAAGAAACTCTAGTTTCTATTAACTAACCTGGAAAGAATGCTATGAATAGGAGCCCTGGGCAAAAACAAGTACACACATTACAAAGACACCACTACTAAGTAATGGAAATGTTGCTCTCTCTGGGCTGTAAATGCTTAGGCTAAAATCATGAATGCTGATAAGTTATTCCTGGTCATTTTATATGAAAGATGCTACATGGACAAAACTACCCAAAGGGCCGGGTGTGGTACGCCTTTAATCCCAGCACTCGGGAGGCAGAGGCAGGTGGATTTCTGAGTTCAAGGCCAGCCTGGTCTACAAAGTGAGTCCAGGACAGCCAGGGCTACACAGAGAAACCCTGTCTCGAAAAACAAAAAAACAAACAACAACAACAAAAAAAAACTACCCAAAGGACCAATCCAATACACATCATTCTATGCTTTGTCCCACATCCTCAACTTTTCATAGTACTGCTCACATAATTTTAAATTCTAGATTTTGACCTGTGTTTCTCCATCTTCTGTCTGTTATGGCAAGTTTGTGAGTGTTCTAGAGTTATTTTTCTGTAACTAAAACTCTCTCTCTCTCTCTCTCTCTCTCTCTCTCTCTCTCTCTCTCTCTCTCTCTCTCTCTCTCTCCTGATGTTGCTGTTCTTGCTCTCTCACTCTCCATTCTCTTTGTCTCAATTAATCATTATATAACTGAGAAAGTATCTTTGTGAATTTCCTGTCCTCCAAGAGAATCATGTAATGTTTGCAAAATCAAAATTAAAACTCCAAGTTCAAACACTTCATTCCAAATTTCTTCTGGGTCTACTTTTTATCTAGCATCTAGACACTCCCCTGGGGTCCTCCCTTATGCTGAAATTATTCCTTCCCAAAAAAATATCATTTTTTAGATACAGAGTTTCTTTGTGTAGCCCTGGCTGTGGTAAAACTCACTCTGTAGACTATGCTGGCACAGAGATCCACCTGCTTCTGCCTCTTGAGTACTGGGATTAAAGGTGGAACACCACCACCTGCCTTGTCATTCTTTCTTATTGTCTCCTGCCTTTGATCTGTTTCTCTCCATCAGTTCTAAGTATGGTGATCTAAAACCCAAGCTTGAATTGCTACTCTAACACTTGTCAGGGGATCATCCATCCAAGGAATAAAATTCAGATTGCTTAACAAGGGAGAGCAGGTAATCATGATGTGGTTGCTCCTGCCTTTCTCTCATGGCCCCTTCAGGACTTCTCACCCTCCAGCCTTGCTTCTGTTTCCTGGGTTTTCATACTTTTCCCAGCATGCACGTGGCTCTTAGTACATTCTGTTCCTCTGCTTTAAAAACAATTTGCATCCCACATTCTGCGTAAAGCTCTTTTTCTTAATTAAAAAAAAATGTTTATGAGTACACAGGTGTTTTGTCTGCATGTATATCTGTGCAACACTTGTGTGACTGGTACCCACAAAAGCCAGAAAAGGGCACTGGATTCCTTGGACCTGGAGTTACAGATGGTTGTGGGTTGCCATGTCAGTGCAGGGAATTGAATCGAGTTCCTCAAAAATGCAGCCAGTGTGCTTAACTGCTGGAAGATCCATCTAGCCCCTAAGAACCTTTCATTGTCCCTTCGCTATACAACTCAAGCAGAAAAGGGGGGGGCGCATATCCACTTCTCAATCTCCACCAAAAGGGGGAAAAAACTGTGGTGATCTTTTCCCATGGTTCCTGTCCTTCCTGCTGTCATTCATCACATTCAGATGTCACTGTTGACTGCTTTTATTCTTCAGCTCATGCTCTGTGAGGGAAGTGCAGCCCTGGAAACACTGTGCCCATCTATTTAGATAAATGTAGGATCATGTTGTTTAGAAAATGGGGATATTCTTTCTTTACTGTGGCAGAGACATTAAAATCCATGTCTAATTCTGAAAATATAAAAAGGCACAGATTTCTTTTTCAACTTAATGTTCACTAACTTTCCTTGGAGGCCGTTTTAGCAACCATCACCTGATGCAGTGTACATCTGAATCCCAATGATCACACACAACAGCTTTGTGCTTTCAGAGTAACACAGGACTCAACTGAATTACGACACTGAAATAGCATGCGACAGATTTCAAAAGCCTTTTCTTGATGAGAATTTCGAAGACCATAAACAAAATCTGTCACATTCTTACTTCGTGTTCTTTCCTGTTTACTTCCAGGATAACTTGTGAAGGGTTGTTCTAATACACAAGCATCCCTGCCATTTCAGGGACCATTAAAAGGCAGGATTGCATACCTTATATTCAGTGCAAAATAGGCATGCCAATGGTGTAAGGGCACTGTAGATAATATTGGACCAATGTCAATTCCCACCCAGGATATATTTGTGGTCTGAGCCCTAGTTTAACTGCACTGCTCACTGTCTCTGTGTCTCTCTCTGTCTGTCTCTGTTTCTATCTCTCTGTCTCTCTCTCTTTCTCTCTCTCCCTTTCTCTCTCTCTCTCTCTCTCTCTCTCTCACACACACACACACACACACACACACACACATCATGTGAATGACCTGTGTTTGAATATCAGTTCATCTAGACCCTGCAAGAGAACCTAATTTAACACTGTATTCTTCACAACAGTTCATCACACAGAAATAAAAGGGAGGGTGCAAAAAGCTCCTGCAAAGCAACTGAATAATACCATAGACTTTGACAAAGGAGAAATTGCAGGAGAGTTTCCACAAAGATGGAACCAAGGCACAAGAACAAGCCCACAAAGGGGAATCTCTGACATCTGTTGTGGCCCCAAACCAGGTCTTTCATATCCACTATTCAAATTTACACATTTTAACCCAGGATAGCTGTCAATTCACTCAGTAACACACTCTCTCTCTCTCTCTCTCTCTCTCTCTCTCTCTCTCTCTGTGTGTGTGTGTCTCTCTCTCTCCCCCCGTGTGTGTGTGTGTGTGTGTGTGTGTGTGTGTGTGTGCATGTCCACGCATGCACACATAGTGTGTGTGTCTCTCTCTCTCCCTCCCTCCACTCTCTCCCTGTCCCTCCCTCTTCCTTCCCTCTCTGTCTAGTCTCCCTCCCTTCCTCCATCCTTTCTTCTCTTCTTCATCCCTTCCCCTCTTTTCCCTTTTCACATGTTTTCTTTGTCCTCTCCACTCCCTTGTTTTCTTCCACTGAGTTAAATTTTTCTGCAAAATCTCCATTATAAGAAGTCTCAAAATCTCAACTGCTGCAGGTCTTCATGTCATTGTTTGAAAAATGAGAGTACAAATTTCAAGTCTCTCCCATTTGAATTCTATAATGATAAAACAATAGCAATAAGAAGAACAAGAATAGGAAAGGTTCTTTTGATTAGAAAGTTGTACTGGTATAGGAAAGATCTCATTACTTTACTGGGAATCGTAAGCCAGTTACTTTTTTTTTTCCCAACATAAACAATATGCCTTTTATCATTATTGATTGTCTAATGGAATTGATAAAATCATATTGGAAAGACAACTCATTCTGACATTGATTTAATTGTTTCAGAGACAATCATTTGCTACTTTTAGGCATAGTGAAGATTTTAGGTGCTTTCTCACAGATACACCTCTTTGAGACTGTTTTTAGAATTATCATTCTAATCTTAACCCAGAACAAGCCCAGGGCCGAGTGCTCACAGCATCTGAGTGTAGATCTAAAGAATGCACAAACGGCAAGTTATTTTTAGTTTGTTTTTCTTAATGGCACATTCCATTGCCTATCAAATATTGCTTCAAGCGGGGTAATCCATCCATGCTTAGCTGCTGAAAAACAACCTTTCTCTAAAACTTGCCATATTAACAGTGGGTCCTGGGGATTGTTCCCACTGAAGAGGCTAGAAGACCTTATAGTTTACTGTCTTTCTTGTCAATAATTATTAAGAAGAATGTGGAATTGAGTACCCTAGGCATTGCATGCATTTATCCATGTCAGGGATGAATTTATTCATGTTTCATTGGAATTCATGCTTCATCAAGCACTAAAGAACCTTCTCCATGCCTTTCATGCCTTGACAAGTCTGTCAGCCTGGCTCTGCCCATGTACATGAAGAGCCAAATGTGTAAAGACACAGGTGAGCACAAAGAACTCTTGCTTGTTCTGAAATGACGGCTCTAATCACTCCAATTGTGCAGCTGCTTGTGTGGCCTCCTAAAGGAATTCAGAATCTCATGTCCACTCTGGCTAGGAGTAGAACAAAGTCTTCCTCCTTGCTATGTCAAGCCAAAGCTACCCACCGAGTTGACATATAGTTTGTCTTTTCAAATCCATAGGATATTTTTCAAACGAACCATGAAAAAGAGGCCACGGGCAGAGAGCACAGCTCGGTGGATAAAGTGCTTGCTATGCAAGCATTCAAGACCTGAAGTTCAAGCTCCAACACTCATGTGCAAAGGCAGGCATGGCAGCACATGATTGTTGTGCTGTGACTCTGACAGTGAAAAGAGGAGAATTTCCCCAGGGGATTGATGGAAGCCAGTCAAGCTAATTGATTAACCCAAGATTCAATGAGAGAACCTGTCTCCAACAACAAGAAAAAAGGTAGATAAGGCTTGAGTGATAGGGCATGAAAGAGTATGAACTGCTCTTATAGAGGAATAGAATTCATTACCTTATACTCATATCAGGTGGCTTACAACTACCTGTAACTCTAGGTCCTGGGGATATAATACTCACTTCTGGACTCTGGACATCTGCACAAACATATAAACATATCCATACACAAGTATAGACATGGACACAGGAGCCCAATGCATGAATACACACACACACACACACACACACACACACACACACACACACACACACAAATAAAACCACTACTAAAAACAAAATAAATAAAAAAGAAAATTAAGAATTTTATAGGCATATATATTCATCCATTTCTGGTCTCCACACGTGTACATCATATACATGCATATATGCACACACATAAGAATATATATGTACATATACCAGAGAGAGGGAAGAGAAAGAGAGAGCACAAAAGGAAACAAAGTTTGAGGCAAGAAAGAAAATAAGTGAGAATCTAAATCCCTACATAATTCTCACCTTATGGGAAGGTTAAATAGAATTGATAATACATGATAATAAATTTGATTGTGTTGAATTGGTAAGTAGTCTGAAAAGGGAAAAAAAATCTCTTTGGAAATTGAGATATTTACAAGAAACCTATGAGGAACAGGATGTATCAACTGAATGGAGAAGAGGAAGCCCTTACTGTCCATAATTGGATTCTCAAGGAACCACCTAAATAAATGGAGCCAAGAAATCAATGCTCTGCAAAAACAAAGCCTGAAGACAGCCACTGAAACCAGTAGTGACGAGTGGTGCACGGACAACATCCTGCATGCTCCTATCGATGGAAAGCCACTGAAACCAGTAGTGACGAGTGGTGCACGGACAACATCCTGCATGCTCCTATCGATGGAAAGCCACTGAAACCAGTAGTGACGAGTGGTGCACGGACAACATCCTGCATGCTCCTGTTGATGGAAAGAAGACAGAGGAACGGAAAAACCAGTGAGGAGAAAGATTCAAGATGAAGACAACTGGCAACTGCTATGGGGTGAAAAGCACTGGGAAGCACACAAGGGAGTCAGTGATGTTTGTTATCAAAATCTGGACATGGTGGCATATGCCTGTAATCACAACACTTGGAAGGCAGAAGCATAAGGATCAGGAGTGCAAGATGCTCACTAAGCTAGACAGTAAGTTGGAGGCCAGCCTGGGAAACTCGGGGACCTGTTTGAAAAATGCCTGAGTGAATGAATAAAATAGAGCATCCAGGTTTTCAAAACTGGAATAAAAAAAAACATGAAAAGAAGGTGCACAAGGGGTTGAAGAGATGGCTCAGTGAATAAGAGTACTGGCTGCTTTTTGCAAAGGATCTGGTCTCAGACTCCAGTACCCATATCAGACAGCTCACCACTGTCTGTAACTCCATTTCTAGAGGATGTGATACCCTCTTCTGGTCTCTTTGGGCACTGAACACATGTGGTACACATACATACATGCTGGTAAATACTCATATGATAGATAGATAGATAGATAGATAGATAGATAGATAGATAGATAGATAGATAGATAGATATTAGATAGCTAGGTGATAGATAGATAGATGATAGATAGATAGATAGATAGATAGATAGATAGATAGATAGATAGATATTAGATAGATGATAGATAGATAGATAGATAGATAGATAGATAGATAGATAGATAGATAGATATTAGATAGATGATAGATAGATAGATAGATAGATAGATAGATAGATAGATAGATAGATTGATAGATTGATATTAGATAGATAGATAGATAGATAGATAGATAGATAGATAGATAAAGTAGTTACAAAATCTATAAATAAAAGGATAAATAGTAAGAACTAATAGGAAAACTCATTTTTCTATTTTTCATTTTTTTTTCTTTCCCTAGGAGAAAGGATACTGATTATTCACTCTCTGACAGTAAACTTGCACTTGACCTGACTGGTTGTTTGCATGTCTTCTTTCCCCATAATACTACAAGGTGAATTTCTGCAAATACTACCTTGCAGAACAAGTGCACAGGAACATAGACTCAAAAACAGATCTAGAGGGAAATATGACCAGTAGCCACAGAAATCTAAAGCATCATGCAGCAGAGGGCTTTCTCTGAGAGCATAAGAACCTGAATTCAACCTGCCAGCATCTATTTTAAAACAGACAAGCACCAGGCATAATTTCACATGCTGGTAACCCCAGCTTTCAGTGCCAGAGACTGCTGGATTCTGAGTGCTTCTGGGTCAGCCAATCTAGTAAAGATGGAGGGCATCTGGCTCATGAGCAGATTCTTTGGAAAGGGAATTGTGCTGAGAGGGTTAGGTGAAGACATCCAACATCATGTTCTAACCTTCCCATGCATGCATACAGTCACCACACAAGCATCCACTACACACATGCACATATACACACACAAATAGAAACACTTGTTTCACATAGATGGATAACCACAAAAAATGACCAAGAAAACTGAACATTTCACAGTCATTCACAGTGATTGTCTACAAGAGATCTTAGCCAGAAAACTTGCTGATGAGTCCTGAGACTTGCAGTACTTAGAGATTACTGTGTAGGATCACTGGAGCTCCGGAGTAGTTAATATATAGAGTTGTCAATATGAGACCCTATATCAAAGAACCATATTTTAAATTTTAAAAAAGAGTGAAATGAAAGCTTTCTTTCATATACCCATTCCTAAGTGTTTATAAGCATGGTGGACAAGTGGATTGTTTCCTTCCTATATAAAGAAGTTTTCCTTAGAAATGGAGACAAATTTTCAAGTACATCATTTTGTGTTGGTCACAATATGGCCAAACAATGAAGACAATACCATAGTACTAGGGAAAAGGGGTGATCTGATACTAAATGTGTCCACTCTATTATCAACCAAGATGAACTATCTGTGTTAAAATCTTACATTGTGATGTTCCTTATACCTGATAAAGGAAACCTGTAGTTACCTAACATGATCCAAGTAGCCAGAACATTAAAGATTTGTTCACACTGTTGTACCATTATTGAAAGAATTGAAGTTATATACACAACTGTTAAATGATAGAAAATCAGAGCATTTAATCCTCATGTTCCTGTTACTAAGTACTAGAATAGTTGGTTTGAATTTTTTCAGAAAAAATGTGAATATCCATTTCTCAACAAATGTTTCTGTTAACTCAAAAATTCCATGAGATGGGGCTTATCTCTTTCTTCTGAAGCACTGAAAGGAGAAAGAGACATTTATCTATCAAGACAATTGATAAGTTGATAAATTGAGCTCTTCTTATAAACAAGGGACTACACCCTCACTGTTCTCTCTGCCTCTTTCCTCTTCTCGTCATCCTATTCCTTTGTCCTTCTCCCTCTTCCACTCCCTTCCTCACTGTCCACCTCCCCTTCTCTGTATCTGTCCCTCTCACCTAATCTCATTTCCACTTTTCCCTTTCTCTTTCCACCCTCTCCCCCAATCCTGTCTTCCTCATCCTTTATCACTATCTCTCCACCTCTCGCACTGTCACACTCCATCCATCTCCCTCTCTTGCTGTTCTCCTTCCTTCTCCCTTAGTGCCCTGAGCTCCGAGTACTGTTCTTCTGAGTATTGAGGACTGTGAACTCTCACGGCCTAGTTTATTATCTTTAAGGGCCCATAAGAAATATGCTCAAATCATGATCAACAGCTGGAGTTATTTCCATTACACAGCTCTTATCTAGATAAGTACTTTCATCCTTACCTCGGGAGATCTGAAGAGAAATAAATGAATAACCGCCATCCACTTCAGCCTTAGTGGAATCACTAGGAGTTACTGTAAAGACAATCTGATCTTGCTAGCACCAAAGGCATTATTAGCTAAGTGGAGACAAGGAGCCTTTCCCACAGTGCTTTGATTCCTCTTTTCCATTCACACTAAGTGATGATCCATGCTTGCTAGAAGAGAAAGCTCACACAGTGAAGACAGAAATCTTAAGACAAAGTATTGTGCTCCCCATAAGCCTTTGAAGGTAGAACTAGGTTTAGAACTCTTAACTTGAGCCAAATTTGTATCCTGTAAACTTCTGCCAAGTTTGCTGTCTCATAACTTTAGAGTGCTGTGCTGTCAAAACACCTCACTCCCAAGATCTATTGGTAAATATACATTTATTGTGCTCCTATTATGTATCAGAGATACTGTTCAACCATATGAGTCAAGATGTTTTCTTCTTTCCAACTTTTTATAAGAGGATACTACAGGACCACAACATTCTTACATGTGCAAAGGGTACATTTCCTCCATCCTTACTTGTACAAAGGTACATTTTTCTCTAAAGCTTTGTCTTAGCTGGGATCAGCCTTGTGGCTGATTGTCAATAAATAAAAACAGAATATGCTTGTTATCCAGGTCATAATTGAAGGTTTGCCTGATTGATTTCTCATTTCTATCTTCAAAGAAGATGGAGGATCAAAGGCATCCTTCCTTGATCCTGGTGTGTTAGTAACTTGTATATTATATGAAACACAGAGATTCTACTGATGTATCACAATAAAGCAGGGTGCACATTTTAGCCATTTCTCATGGAACTGATTTGAAATTATTGCTCCTCTTAAATGTGCTATTGCCCAAGTTTTCACTAGTTCTACTACATAATTCAGTGGTTTAAGTGGAAAAGTACTCAGATCTCAATTACAATTATCCTTTGAGACAACCCACACCCATTGAATAGGTAGCGTCTAAACTTTGCTGTCTGGACCTCATCTTCTGAATAGTTTCAGAAGAAACTGCTCAGACATAGTGAAACTTTAACAAGCATATTTCTTCTTATATAAAAAGGGAGGTTAAAACAATGTTCTAACAAATTGCCTAGAAAGCAAATTTTGCTTGTATATACTGTTTGCTGTAGCATAAGGACTCTGTTTCAGAGGACCCACATTTTCTGTGCACACTACCAACTTCTCTTTAATTGTCAATGAAAAATAACTTCCTGCCTCTCAGGAGACACAGACCACAACACAGGGAAGTTAGTCAATCAAAATGCTGATAGAAGTTGTTATTATCTACATAAAAGTACCATGTGAATCCAGAGTGCAGGGCAACAAGGAAGAAGAAGGGAGAAAGTCAGCAGGGTGGGGAGATGGATGGAGAGACAGTGAGAGAGGGGAGAGATAGTAATAAATGGTGAAGGGACAGGATCAGGGAGAGAGATGGAAAGAGAAGGGAGAGAGTGGGGATGAGATAGGGTGAGAGGGACAGATACAGAGAGGGGAGAGATGGACAATGAAGAAGAGAATGGAAGAGGAGGAGCCAAAATTTACATCACAGTGTTTGTTCCCTTTTCTCTTCTGTAACAAAACAGTTGAAGTGATCCACTTATGATGAAAAGAATGTTTACTCATCTTAGGTTTGGATTCTAAAAATCCATTCAACAGAATAACAGAGCTGGTTAGGCCTCCGTAGTGGATGGTGGCCATGGAGTCCAATTAGCATAAGGACTAGATCTCAAGAGGAGAACAAAATTAGACCAAGTTCCTCCTCAGAAGGCCTCACATATTAAAAATTTCCAGAGAATATTTTGGAATGGCTTTTTGGTATTGGAAGTACTTTGATCCACTGGTATGTCAAAGTACTTCAAAAGTAATAATAAAGAACACACACACACACACACACACACACACACACACACACACACACGGAGGTTGAAGAAATGGCTCATGGCTCATTGTTTCAGATCACTTGCTGCCCTTTCAGAGGAACCAAATTTAGTCCCCAGAACCCATGTCTGATGGCTCAGAAGCAGCTGTAACCCTAGCTCCAGGGACTTAGATGCCCTTTTCTGGCCTGAAGGTACCCATGTGCACATATGCACACACACATTCACATATGCACACACACACACACACACACACACACACACACACACACCACATCCCTCTTCATGCTACCAATAACCAATATTCATATTAATAGTCTCTCCAAAATGAGTATTATTTTGGGACCAATTTCCAACTATAGTCTGTTGTCAAATTTCTAAAAAAAAAAATATTTTTATAAAGAAAATCACAATAATCCATGTGATTCCCCCAAGGAGTCATACTGTCAATTCTGTTTCCTTCCACCAGTGCCAGAAATTTAAATGTTCTCCTGAGTCAGAATAATTTAGCTCATGAGTAAGCCTGTCACATCTAGTGACATGCTCCAAGAGAATCATTCAAAGTAAGGGCAAGTATGAGTTTAAGAATTTGACACAACCTGAGCACCGTTTCCTTGTTGGTGACGATGCAGTAATTCTGAAGAAAGGAGTCATGTGCCCAATAATTTGGTCTCATGCATCTCAAACAGTGAGCAGGAAAATCTCCATTGTGTCCATCAACTCTGGAATAGTTCCTTCCATATGCCAATGTGTTTGCAAAGGAGCAAGCTACATTTCCAACCAAGTATTATCAGGAAGGCTGATTTGAATGGCTATTTAAATCCCATATCAAAAGCCACTTTGGCAACTATACATTATCCTGTCTCAACTCTTCGATTATACATTTAGTTATGAATTGATTTCCCTGATGGTGGTTAATTCTACCCAGAACAGGGGAGACAAGGTAATATTCTGCCACGTTCATTTGCAGCTTGGAGGTGCTCATCTAGATACACGGCAGCTGGACATAATAACCAAGTTATATTTCAATTCCAAGCACCAACTTTAGCAGAAATTATTCCTGCTTTACCTTGGATGCAAGTTGAGGTGACAGCTAGCCACTTGCTTTGTAAAAAAAGCAAGATAATAACCAGGCAGACATTGTAAATAATAGCTTCTGCACATTTTAAGCTGCTGTGGTGTCTCTGCTAAAAGAATGCTTTATTCAAAACTATTTTTCAGCTGAGACCCACAATATCAGGGTGAGTCGTAAGCCACGGCACTTCTTTACTAAGACCTGATTTTGTAAGATTGACACCAAACAGACATGAAGTAGAATGGCATTCTCAGGAGCTTGTCTTACCTTCAATCTTGGAGTTCATTGTCTTCTTGGAGTTAGGCCATGACAACTAGATGGCCTATTGAAATATACGCTTTTAAAGCTAGGGTGGGGGAAGAGAATGAGCCCAGTATAGCTTCATTGTCTTCCCAGCAAAGAGCAGAGCCTTGTGCATTTGGTAAAGAAGAAACAGGCTTTATAGCATAGCCTAATTCATATTGAGGCAAGGTCTTGCTTTATGGGCCCAGGCTACCCTGAAATCCATGATATAGAAAAAGGCAAGCCTTGAATTCTCTTGTCTCAGCCTCTGGAAACCTAGAATTACAGGCATTTCCCCACCATCCCTAAACTTTAACCACATGTAACTCCAAAGACTTATTAATTTTTATTTTATAGGTTTAGCTGTTTTTGTCTGCATGCATATTTGTAGAACCTACAGGGCCTAAAAGAGGGGGATGGATGCCCTGGAGTGGAAGTGGGGGTTACAAATGGTTGATAGATGCTATATGGGTACTGGGAACCAAATTTGGGTCCTCTGGAAGAGCAGCCATTGCTCTTAATTATTGATATAATTTTCCAGACCCCATACATAAATCATAATGTCCTCTGCAGTATCCATACTTGGAACAACTGAACTCATTTGCCACCTCTGTACCTTTGCCCTTTCCCTACATGTATTCTTCCTCGGGCGTAGTCCTGACTTATGCAGGGCAGAAGAGGCCCTTCACCATCTTTTCAAAGGTGCTTCTTGCTCCACAACACTCTTTTCTTCCTAGAGGAAACTGGTGCTGACCAAACAGGATTAATGATGCAAAAGGCCGCCATGTAGGTGGCTCAGTGAATAAGAAGCTGGTCACAAAAGCATAGAGACCTGAGTTTGGACTACAAGGAGCAGCCACTATGAGATTCATTTGTAACCCTAATGCCAGAAATGGGGGGAGGCAAACAAGAAAGTCCTCCAAGCTCACTCGGTACCAGACTAGCCAATGCAGGAAGCTCCGGGTTAAGTGAGACCCTGTCTCAGAAACTAAGAGCAGCAGGCCTTTGGCACATAAATAACAGTCGTGCAGCTCAGTCTCCATGTAGGACTCCTAACAGCAGGAGCAGGAGCTCTAACTGACTCTGTTGCCTGCCCTTAGATCCCTTCCTCCAAACTGGGCTGCCTTGAATAGCCACAATAGGATAAGATGCACCTAATCCTACTGCAACTTGATATGCCAAGGCAGGTTGATATGCATTAGAGGCCTCCCTTTTTCTGAGCCTTTTCTGAAGAGTAAAGAAGCAGAGGATGGCAATGGTAGCAGGAGGTGAGAAGAAGGGGCTAAGAGGAGAGAAGGGAGGAGAAGCTACAATCCAGATGTAAATTAAATTAATTAATAAACAACAACAACAAAAAAAAACAAGGGTCAAGAGTGACCAAGGAAGTCACCCAATTTCAACCTCTGCCCGCCAAGCTCACACCCACACCCCAGTCACACAGGTCCAAGGAGTCTGCTTTGCTGCCTTGCTGAAAACTCATTTTACGAACTTGCAGGTTCTTGTGCAGAGCTCTATTTATGATCCTAACTTGACTTACTAATTCATTTCAAGGGAATTGATGAGCTCTCACCAAACCATAAAATCATCCACTCCTCTTTCTCTGGAACCCTACCAAGTGCCAGCATTCAGCCCGCATGACCTGTACACTGTCATTTCAAAGGCCAGACCCATCCTTTCAAATCTTCCTCAGTTGTTAGCCATCTTTTGACTTCTGGCAGCTTTCCACCACCCATCCAAGGACTGGCCATCTCCACTGTGAGATGGGGTCAGTAAGAAGCGAAATGAGTCAAAGCTCCTGGCTGTGCCCCAGCAAGAGGACTACAAGTACAGGCAGTTCTAATCGATGGAACCCACTTGCTGAGTCTCTAAATTAAAATATTCGATTTGAGCCACATGACATCCAAGGATCAGCCTGACCTCTCAGTGGAGCTCAGAGGTGGTGACATCAGTATACAGCAGGCAGCTGGGTAAGGACATCAGCCCTGTAATTAAGGTCCTCCCTCACCCTCCAGGGAATAGTGCCAAAGCCTTGACTTGAGACACAGGGCAGATAAAATGTTAATTGAAATCATGTAGGAGGAGGCACAGGTATTAACTGCTCTGTTCACCTTGCTCAGACTTTTAGAAGGTGGCATCTGGGGGTTGATTGCTCTATTAGCATTCTGACTGTGCCTTCCAAGTCTATAGTGTGTGTGGAAATCTCTTCAAACATGTATTTAAGAAGTAAAGGTACCTAGCAAGTAAAAGCATCAGTGCTCACAAATGCAGACACTGCATAAGTATGTGGAGGACTGTTATCAACAAGGCACTATTATACCTCTCCTTCATTTAGCCTAGCTGGGATGTATGCTTATAGCCTAATTATATTAAGCACCAAGAATCAAAAGCCATTCTCTCTCTTAAAATACATTCTCTTCAAAAAACATCCATATGAGAATGCCTGCAGTGCTAATTGGTAAATGTATTTTAAATTTTTACTAATGCATGTAAGGGTGCGTCATAATAGGCTTGGGTATGCTTTATCCATATAGCGTGCACTATTCAAACATAACCTTTCTTTATATAGCACTTCTCTATAACTGTACTTTCCCAGTCCCATTCCTCTAACTTTCAATTTTTTTTAACTTTTCATATATGGAATGTAATATGTGGCACTGCCTTCCTGTGTCTGGTTTATATCACATAGCACAAGTCCTCACTCCAGTTCTAGCCATTTATTCTGCAGATGATGGTAGTTCATGCTTTGAGGCTGAATAATGATATTTTCTCATTCCATCCATTTGCCTGCAAAACTCATGATGTCCTCATTCTTAATAGCTGAATAGTATTCCATTATGTAAATGGACCACATTTTCTGTATCCATTCTTCATTTGTGGGACATCTGGTTTTATTATTTCCTTTGTTACAAAACAAGCAGTGTATCCATTTGGTTTTTTATTCCCAATGCTTTTAGGGATCTAACCAGAAAAGTCATTCTGTGGCTCATTGTCTTAACGTGGTCTCCTCAACTTTCATCAGCATTTTCAATACTTCTGGTCTAATTGGAAAACCCTTTAGTGTATCAATAAGTGAGTGCAGAATTGATAAAAAGCAATTTTGGAAACAGAAGTGATATACTTATAGCCCTCTAATAGTTTGGAGCAGAGTATGTGGAACTTGACATAGCAATGACTGTTGCTGTCTTATAGGTGTGTTAGGGAGCAGGTCTGGAAACACTTAATTGGCTCTTCATAGTTTTGAAAGTACAGTCTACCCAGATGTACCTGAAACAGCATAACTTAATTTTCTCTACTCTCCTTTCTTATTGCTCTGCCTCCTACATTAGCTCCAAGCTGCTCCTCACTCCAGTATATTATGAGGTTCTTCTTCCTGGGTCTAGGCTCACAGTCTGCCCTCCATTTTCAAGTATCTTCTCTTCTCCTGCTTATCAACATCTGGCAATTTCTCTTGTTGTGTCCCTGGCTTTTTTCAATAACTCAGTAAATCCAGGATGTCTCTTACAAGGTGTTACAAGCTCTATCAGGACATAGTTAAGAGTGTACTTTGTAACTATCACTGAACCTGTCTTTTAGACAGGCAACAAACAACCAGATGGAAAAGCCAAGCCTGTACTTTCCACAAGTGTGTCCATGGCATATAGAGTCATGCTTGGTAAAATGTATATAAGTGAGAACTAGGTGAATGAATGGAGTGGAAGAAAGGTAAGAATGAAACCCTAATGGATCATATGTATTGTAGTGGCAATTTGGGAGTTTGGGTTGTTTCCTTAAAAACTACAGAAATGTTATAAGGATACATTTCTCGTTTTAATCCCAGGTGTGGGACATAAGGCTGCTTCAGATTCTCTTCTGCAGCTGACTATAATATTCCTAGTAGTCCATCAGGAGTATGGTTTTTCCAGCTATATATTGCTTTTGTGAGTGTTTTGTTTGATGTTTGAAATTCTGGGGACTCATCACCCTGAGAGTCAGGGTGAATTGTTGAGTTGGTGGTTGGTGGTTGGTGGTTGGTTGTTGGTCACAATTTGTTAAGTAGTTGTACACAATGAAGAAGGAAGCAAGAAGAAATTGGATATCCTGATAGCAAACATCAAACTTGTCCCAAGAAACTAGATGCCCCAATAAGTAGGAAGTAATCTAATACCATCATCCCCTTTCCCTCTATCTTTTTTCCTTTTCTATCTAGTGTTTGGAGGTTCAAAGGGTAGGAAAAAATGGGTGGAGAAGAATAGAAGAAAGTAGAACTCACAAAGTAGCAAAATGCCAGTTACAGTGTATCTACCTTTGTTTTCAATGTAACTTTATTTTTGATTCTCTGGGAATTTCATATCATGCACCCAATCACTCACTTCTCAGTCCTTCCATGTTCAACCCCCACCATTACCCTTGTTACCTCCCCACCCCAAAACAATGGACAAATAAAAAGAGTATAAAAGAAAAATGAAGAAGCCCAATTTATGTTATCTAGATACTCACTGGAGCATGACCAAACTCTCAGGGGCCTGCTCCTTTCGTAGATCTGAGTCATTATCCTCATCCACCACTGCCATAACCCACCAGTTGTGGAGACTATCTTTTAGCATCTCTATCACACTATTTAAAAGTTCTCTTGAACTCTTGTCGGGCTCTGCCAGTGCCTAACAAATACAGAAGTAGAGGCTCACAGCCATCCATTGGACTGAACACAGGGTCCCCAATGGAGTAGCTAGAGAAAGGCCCCAAGGAGATGAATGGGGTTTGCAGACGCATAGGAGGAAAAACAATATCAACTAACCAGTAACCCCAGAGCTCCCAGGGACTAAACCACCAACCACAGAGTACACATGGAGGGACCCATGGCTTCAGCTGCATATGTAGCAGATGATGGCCTTGTGGGACATCAGTGATAGGAGAGGCCCTTGGTCTTGTGAAGACTCAATGCCCCAGTGTAGGGGAATGCCAAGACAGGGAAGCAGTAGTGGATGGGTTAGTGAGCAGGGGATGGGGGTTTGGGAGGGGAAACCAGGAAATGGGATAATATTTAAATGTAAATAAAGAAAATATCTAATAAAAAATGGGAAAAAAAGAATTCTCTTGAATGACTTCTTGTCTAAGCTATTACTTTTTCGGGGGAGGTATTAGGGGAGAGTAGTTAAAGATGCCTTCCATAACCCTCCCTCTCAGATGTGTGTCTGAGGTCATGGATAGCAGATCAAAAGTAATCTGGCTGTAGCCAAATTCTTGACAAGAGGCAACTTAAAGGAGGATTTACTTTGGCTCATAGTTTTAAAAGACCCAGTCCATCATAACAGGAAGGCATGACAGCAGAAGTGGTGTGTGGTTAAAGCAACAGAAGGGTGTGGCAGTTGGCTCACATCTTGGTGCACCATGAAGCAGTGGACACAGCTACAAGTAGAGCTGACTTACAATGCTCTAGACCTTTTCTATAGGTTACATCAACCAGTTCTAGGCCTCATACCCCAAAGGTGCCATGAAGCCCCAAGACAACACCACCAGCCGGGAAATCAAGTGTTCAAACGTGAGCCTCTAAGAGAAATTTTGTGTCTAATATTACTCAGAAAAAAAAAATGGGAATCACTGATATATCCCACATATACATACATGTGTACTTACTGATTACCTTTTTCTAAACCCTTCAGATGGGGTTGCCAGGATTCTCACACCAGTCTTCGTACCCCACACAAGGCACTGGACTTATCCAGTTCTTGTCCTTTACAGAGAGTATCTAAGTTTCTTTTTCTTTTTTTTTTCTTAGTATTTTCTCAGATGCAATAAGCCCCAATACATGGATACTAATCACATTGGACTGTCTGTCTCTTTAGTCAACACAACCAGTAAAGCTATGCCCACCCCAGACCCAGCACCCATCCAGCCTGACAGCATCATGCTTATAAGGAACGACATGAGGCATCACCCAGAGAACAGTGCCACCCACTTCTGAATCTCTGCATGAGCTTTAACTCAAAGCTACTTTATGATTGGGAGGAAAGAAATTTTTTTTTTTCCTACAGTTTCTGCTTGGAATTAAACAGAGAAATTCAGGCTGCTCTGCAGACAGCTTCGTGAAGCAAACAAAATGATGGGCTGGAGTATTTTTCTTGAGCAACTGAATATATTACTCTGCTCCTCTTCTAAAAACAAATGTGTGCCTAATGCCCAGCACAGGCACCCTTCTATGAACCAGATAGACAGTTGCTTAAACCATACCAGAACTGCTTCCACCTTACAGTTTGTCAAAAGTTCATCAGTTCATACTATTTAATGTAACATGTATTTAATATACATTCAGCCTGCCATACCTTTAAGTTCTACATTTTGAGTGAGACCAGCTGAAAACTGCAAAGACTTAGGGAAAAAAATATGGGTCTGCACTAGAAAGCACAGATGCTTCTCCTGCCATTATTTTCAAAAGGACATTTTTGTTGTATTATTTCTGTGAATGTGTGTAACAATTGTGTATGGTGGTATAACAATTATATAGCTTCTGTGCTAGATTCAATACAGTGGTAGTTTGAATAAGAGTGTCCCCAAGGCTTACATATCTGAATACTTTGTTTTCAGTTGGTGGCATGTTTAAGGAAGTTGAGGCTGTTTGGTCTTATTGGAGGAAGTGCATCACTGAAGAAGAAATTTGATAGTTAAATACTTGTACCATTTCCAGTTTGCTTTCTCTGCTTCTTATTGGTGGAAGATGGGAGCCCTTGGCTTCCTGTTCCTGCCACTGTGCCTGCCAATGGTTGTCATGCCATCATGGACTATCCCTTATGAATAGTAAAGCCAAATCAACATTTTCTTCTGTGAGTTGTTTTGGTCATGGTTTTTCATCACAGCAACAGAAAAGTAACTAATAGAGATGTCAGTAATCTAGAGATAGTTTAATGTATGTGGTAGGACACACGTGGGATGTTTATGAGAAAGATGAGTATCTGTAGTATGGGTATACTTAGGGTCCTAGAGCTATTTACCTACAAATATCAAAGGCAGTCAGATCTTTCTTTTATTCTTGCATCTGCACAAAATTGTTGAGTGCAAAAAAATAAACACACAAAACCCTGTTCCTGGCATTAGGGTACTTCTAAGAGAATGAGCCGAGAAATACAAAATTCTGTGTGTGATTTTGTGATGCTCAGGATTAAATCCACGGCCTCATGCACGCTAGGGAAAGTACCATTAAATCCATGGCCTCATGCATGCTAGGGAAACTACCACTGCACCAAGTATCTTCCTACAAGTAAGGCCGTAAGGTGACTACTCACTAAGAAACTTTTCAGTGATTATTCTTCCTTGAATGTTGTGACTCCCAACACAAGCTGCGGCATCTGTGAAAACCTGAGACAAGTTTGTGAAAATCTGAGACAATTTTTCTGACCTCTCTCTCTGAAGAGATGAAGTAAAAGTAGCTTTAAGTAAGAGCAGACACTGCTATAGAAGATGCCAGAAGGGTGATCTATTAATGACAGATACTCTACAGCAAGCCTGGCTTCATAGAGAAAATGAAATATAAGTGATCTTCAGGAGCCTCAAATAACTCACAGCAGAGATAGAAAGTTAAATGAATTGTTAATGTATAATAAAGCCAATAGTCATTAGAATCAAAATGTTATTTCATTGTAACACCTGGCTCCAGATGCCACACTAGAGAAAGAATCTATATTGTTGCAAGAGTCATTTTTAATGACTTAACTAGATGATATATGCCTAAGAAGGGGTTCTAGGATGTCCAAGGAGGATGGAGGCAGGACAGAAGGGAGGGAAAGGAAGAGGCAAGGGAGAGGGAGCTGTGAAAAATGGCTCAATTGGTAGAGCACTCGCCATTCAAGATTAATCACTTGAGTTATAGTCCTAGAACCTGCATAAAAAGTGGGGTAGGGGGGAATGTCCTTGGAGTCTTAGCACAGTATAGTTGTATGCAGCTAGACAGGTATCTGGCTCATTGACCTGTAAGCTTAGCCCATTAGTGATGCCATGCCAGTGTAAAACTCTGTCTCAAAAATAAGGCAGGCAGTGTTGTTCCCAAGGGACAACACTCAAGGTCATCCTCTGGTCTCCACATGCACATACACATACATGTTCACACATTTGCACACACACATATATGTACATATACACACAAAGTTTGAAAAGAAGTATGTTTTTCTTCTCAATGCAGGAGTGAACATGGGGCAGGTAGATGTAGCCCTGAGCTCTTGAGAGAAATCACCTGACAGAAGTTTATGAAAGAGAAATTGAGAATTAAACCCGGGTCCTGTAAAGAGCAGCTATCCATCTTTCAGTGTCATTATTATTTATCTTAAACTCTTATGTTTGGTATAATCAGACTTACCTGGAGTTATAAAAATCAGTCAAGTTTGATCCTCTCCACTGGGTTGTGATACATCTTATTTGTGTAAGAGAAACATTAGTATCTAAAACTAGCCTGTTTGTTTTTTGCTGTTTTAAGGCAGTATATATAACCCAAGCTGGCCTCGTATTCCTACTTCTCTTGGCCAGAACTAAATGCTTTTGTATTTACATGTAGATGAAGCCTCTGTCCACTGTGAAAACCATCTAAGTATACAGTTCTCAAAGTTTGCACGAGACTGCAGGAAATTTTTGATCCAATCACAGAGAAACAAAAGGAGGGGTCTGTGAAAAGAATCCTCCAGAGACAAGAGAATATAATCCCTTTGGAGAACCTATATAGATCTTGTAAATATCCACAGACTCTCTAACAGGCAGAGCCCCTTGGTCTTGAGCTAACTCTTGTGTCCCTGTTGGCTTTATTTCATGTTAATTTTTTTATTAGATGATAACTGAAAGAAAGGTTGAGACTAGTTCTTAAATTTTCTGTATATTTGGTTGTGATCTTGTTGACACAAATGTCAATTTGTTCTAAAACACTCCAAATATACAATGCCATCTTCCTTGGCAAAAACCATACCTAGTCAAATACAAAATTTTCAGAGAAAATACATGGGCAATAGTCATATAAATGTTAGTTTGTAAGGTGAGAGGACAATCTACACAGACTATGAAGACAGAGGACTTATAATGTTAACCCAAATATTTACACCTCTACTCAAAGACACCTTGAAGTCAGCATTTGCAATCCATCTCAGTTACTTGGAAAATGACCATGGTGTCATAAAGAAGAAATATACATGGTGTCATAAAGAAGAAATATACATGGTGTCATAAGGAAGAAATATACATGGTGTCATAAAGAAGAAATATACATGGTGTCATAAGGAAGATATATAGTCTGGTGAATAGTTGTATAAGAATACCAGTCTGCTGGCTTTTGACAATTACATACAGTTATGTTTTGAAAATGAAATGTCCACCCATAAGTACATGTGATTAAAATCTTTTTAATAATTTAAAAGAATGTTTTATAGATTCTACTATAGCATATATGTACATATTGAAAGTTAAACAATATACAAAACATAAGCTATAAATATTATACCTTCAAGAAGACAGAGCATCATGACAAAGTCTTTTTTGTCAGAGATTCATTTCCAACTTTACCTCCATATTTCTTTTTCATGGCGGCAGGTTGCTGAAGTATTTCTCTTTACTCCACAGCAGGTGACATTGTTTTGTGAGGTTACGGAACCTTTGGACTGTAGAAGAGTTAGCAGAAGTGTATCACTAGGGGCAAGCTTTAAAGGTATAATTCACCTCTGGTACTGGATGGAGCTCTCTGCTTCTTGGGAGCTATATATAACACATACAATACATGGTAATTACAAACTATCACTGCCATGCCTGAACCATTCCAGTTACTACACCTCTCTATCATTGTGGACTGTATTCTCTAACTGTAAGCCAAAATAAAACCCCTTCATATAAATTGTTTCTGTCACATGTTCTCTTACACAAATGATATGCATATTATTGCATAACATTGGCTGAATTTTATAACTTCTGGTTAGTTGGATTATTTCAAAGATAAAGGTTTAAGAGAAATAATGTTGGGCTAGAAAGATGGCTGAACTGTTAAGAGCACTGGCTAGTGTTCCAGGGGACCCAGGTTCCATTCTCAGCACCCACATGGCAAGAGAAATAATGTTAACAATGTCATCCACACAGGGAGTTAAACTGAATAAAATATTAAAATATAAATTATGAATCTCCAAAATTGCTTGTTTGATGATAAGCCCTGTTTTCAAACACTTTTCCCTGCATAAAGTTAGCTCATACATGAATAGTTCTTGTACATACCAGCGATTTTCTCTTTATTACTTTTTAATGAAAGATAAGGATATGGTTCAGTGGTAATGAGCTTGCTTAGCTTGCATAAGGCCCTGGGTCTAATTTCTGCTACTACAGAAAACATAGAAAATAAAGGTATTATTTGTTCATGAGCCACTTAACAATTCTGGGACAAACAAGAGTGAAGGTGGGGTGCAGGCACAGAGTGATTGCCTCATGAGTGTACAGAATCATGTGGTTCATACTGGATTAGAGTTGAGCCAAAGACCAGGCTCTAAGACTCCAGAGAAAACTTTATATATGACCTATCCTCTCTCATCTGTCTCACAAGTGCCAAATAAGTACTGGGTAGGACTTAAATTCATTTTTCACTGCTATGTAACAAATTATCACAATGTCAATAAGATGACCCTCTTTGCTTGTGTGCTATATCAATTTATAAATCATATCTGAGTTTTGTAGGATGAAATCTAGAGCCTGAGTCCCTCTTCAGAAAGGTCCTCAACTCCCCTACTTCAAGTATCCTGAACACGAATCACAATCCCTGAGTTTCTTCATGTTTTCCTAGTCTTGACCATCTTGATACTGATGAGGATTTTTTGGTTGCATCTGAAAGCAGTAGGCCCTATCCCTGAGCTACAGCTCTGTAAATCCTTCTTTAAGTCCATACTCCAATGCTCTTGCTACAGACACACCCATGAGATAGAACACCCCTTCTCTCTCTGTCTCCTGGATAAGCTGCAGTCTTCATCCTGGCATTCTGGGTTTTCTCCCTTGGAATTCCAATAAACTGTATATCCATATGGCCTAGACACTTTATTGTGGGAACCCCTACAATTCAGGGTGTCACCAGCTGTGTGTTATCAGGATATGACATCTTCTGACCTCAACACCTGTGACAGCTCATCAGACTCACAAGGAGTTGCAGAACTCCCTTGTAAAATTAAATCCCCAGTTTAACCACTGGCTACCAGCCAGGGAGCTTCCCCAAGTCGTACAGCCTCCTCACATATGCCCTTGCCAGTTTCATCTTCAAGATCAGCCACAGAGCAGATCCCTTACATGTAATCTCTGCCAGGGTTCAAATGTCTATCTTCAAGAAGAAAACCAACAATCGAATCAGCCCAAGTCCACCTGAGACAGCCTGCTCCTCATAGTCAACAGTGCTTCATGGATAACATGGATTGTGTCCTCTGTCTATCAGAGATAGTTGCAGGAATAACATAGGTGGTATCTCAGGAGCTCCTTAGCATTCCCTTTACCCCAGAATTTTGTTTACTTTTCCAAATATGTTACCAATTTGATCCCTACCAATTTGATCTGGAAGGACTGGCATATGGGAAAGTCTTATGCATTCAGACCTCCCGTATACATTCTATTCATGAGCACTGTGGTCTTCTGTTTTCCCATCCTCACGGCTCCTGGTGTGTGAATGTTATAATATACAGTGGGAGTCAAAATGGAAGTTCTTATGGGCTGTTGTTTTCTCTTATCACGTTTTGTCTATATCAAAACTGAATGAATGAATATTTCAGAGAATTCATGAGCTGATAAATAATGTATGGAGATAACCATGAGGATCCATACCACACTTGGTGGTGGGGGCTCATCTATTTCTCAGAGGACTTCTAAGGGCAGGGCTCTGAACAGAAAATTGTTTCAAGATTTTTGCTTCAAATCAATTCCTGAAAAAATAAAATTGGAGGAGAACACACATGAAGTCACCAAGATTCCTAGGCCTATCCCTCCCCCAGGATGAACAAGGGGAATATAATCAACATATATATCCATATGTTCCTCACCTCATCTCACTCTGTGGCCAGAAGATGTCCTGCCTTAGAACAAAATGTGTCAATTCATAATTAGAGAATGGGAAATGACATGAGACTAAAAATTAGGAAGAAGTAGACAAGTCCTTTGTAGGAAAATTTAGCAATAGTAAAATGATGATGATGATGATGATGATGATGATGATGATGATGATGATGATCTGATGAAGAAAAGCAGAGATGGAGAAATGGCTCAGAAGTTAAGAGCACTTATTTCTGTTCCAGAGCATCCAAGTAGATTCTCAGCACCCACATGGTGATTCACAACTGCATGTAACCCCAGTGCCAGGGGATCCAAAACTCCTGGCCTGTGTAAGAGTTAGGCACTTACAGGGCACATAGACATGGGTGTAAGCAAAACACTTGTACAGATAAAATGAAAGTTTAAAATTTTTAAGATAAAAATTAAAGGGATTGAGAAGGAAGAGAAAACAGTGTGGGCAGCAGATTCAGAGAATGACACATTTGAGGCTAGGGAGAATAATTAAGAGTAATTGCTTCTAACCATGGGCTT
Source organism: Mus minutoides (assembly GCA_902729485.2). Classification (NCBI taxonomy): domain Eukaryota; kingdom Metazoa; phylum Chordata; class Mammalia; order Rodentia; family Muridae; genus Mus; species Mus minutoides. Next base: position 788,003 of record LR750012.1, read on the forward strand.
TTCCACCCAAGCTCCAGTTTCTGAATAATGACTCAGACTTTTTAAATTTAAAAAATGCCTAAACCTTAAACTAGGCCTGTCTTCCAACTAGCTCTTAACTCTCTCAATTCATTTATACTCTTCTATGTCTGCCATATGGTTGGTTACCTCTCCTCAGTGTCATACATCTGACTTCCTCAGTGTCTCAGTGGCAAGTTTCCCATGCCTGATTCTAGCCCAGGGTTCCTCTCTCCCTGACAGATGTCCCACCTTCTAATCCTGCCTTGGCTCATTAGCCATTCGATTTTTATCAACAGATGATGCTTTTACACAGTGCACAAGAGATTATCACTACATCTCCCCCTTTAGGCTCCTTCTCTAATATCAATAAACTATATACAAGAACAATTATGAAAACTACCAGGTAAGAATTACATGTACAATGTATTTGACAACCTTGGAGAAAGCACTTTATTATCTACACTATCTTGGTGAGTCCAAAGCTTTATACCTAATTCACTTTATGTCATAACTTACCTTTATCAACCTATAAATATCTTTTTAGACCTTAAAACATTTTCTTAAATGCTAAACTACTTAAGCTTAATTGTGAGACTATATCTAGTCTTCAACCCTAACAAAGACCGGAGAACGATAAATATTGCCTTAGTAAATAGGAAATGCAGAGCAAACAGCTTCTAAATCTATGGAAATGATAAAGGCTGATGGATATCTGAGCAGTCACCCAAGGTTCCTCTACAATGTTAGAGAGTCACATTCAGCCTAGACATTCTTGTGATGCAGGAATATTTAGGGATTTGCTTACCTCATCTTGGCAAAGCTCAGAAATCAACTACCCTGTGCCTTGTTGTCCTGTCTGGCCAATTTGAACAGCATTCTGTCTGCAGATGAAGCAAGGGCAGTTTTTGCCCAGCAGATACCTTGCCACATAGAAGCAACTCCATATGGAGTCCTTGAATGCTCATCCTCTTCTATGAAGTGGTGGGGCATTGTCAGGAGCAGTTGTGTTTCAGAGTCATGAAAAGCTTCTTATTAATAAAATATCTTTAATTGCCATATTCTGTAGATCTCTGAGCTTTTTGAAGACTATCTATCTATCTATCTATCTATCTATCTATCTGTGATATATCTAAATAGGGAAACATTGCTTGTTTCTAGGTATTTACTGTTAGTTAAATCTTGGAATCATATTTCTGTAATTAACTAAACTAGTATATAACTGGATCATAAGTTTGATTGACTAACTACTAACTTGTATTTCTTAATTATCTTAAAACTTTACATAGCATTTTTAGATAACTTGTATAAGTACAATACCTTTAATAAGAGTTTCAACTCTTGTTTAAGATTGTGATACACACACACAAACATATACATATACATGTACATATACATATACATATACATATACACATATATAATATTATAGAAATATAATCATAAATCTGTATAAATATACAAAACTCCATAGCAATATAAAATTATTTGGCTTCTTGGCGTTCTTTGTTTAAAATTAGATTCAATAATCTACCCTTTTATCCTATCATTCCTGTATTTCCCCCCCTTTTCCTTCCTTTCCTTCACTACCACTAGATAGGAGAGAAAAACAGAGAAATAGAAAGATAAAAACCCCTAAATCTAACCTTCTATATTTTGTTTCTTCCATGACCATGTATAACCAACCTCCCTAAATGATAGCAAACATCCATCACCCGACAAAGGACCAAAACCACCCACACCACTTTATGGGAATGGGGTATCATTACTCCCTGCTGTCTGGAGGGGGCAATATTCTCTTTTAAGGGGCCTAAGAAAAATGGGACGTGGGCCCAGTACTATAACATTAGCTGTATCATTGGTTGTCCAGTCTCCATGTGATGTGAAAGTACAGGGCCAACAACCCTCCTGACAGAAGCAGTCTGATGCGTGGCAATCTAACTAGTTATATATTAGTTTTCTTGATGGAGATTTTTTTAAGTAAAATCAATTGAGGCTATCTGATGTTAAATCACCTGGGATACTTGTCTTCTTTGCGGTCTGGCCCTTTTGTTCTGTAAACATATAAACTTTCATAGATAAAGTACACTTCTGCATTAACACATGTATGGAATATGTGGTGTGCACAACTCAGTTAAAGATGATTCTCTGCTCTTTGAAGAGGAGAAAGGCATCAAACTTTATAAATCTGCTTGAACTGTATAGCCAAAGTATAATATAAATTTTCAACCATGACATATGAAGGGATGGCATGCAGTAGGAATGCCTGAGGGTTCTGTACTCAACACGGTTTGTTGGCTATGCAGAGACAGTTGGATGTCTCAGCCAGTCTCTGAGCTGTTCTCTTGTAGAGGCACCAGCATATATTCCATCTGCTTTGTTTTCTTCCTTCGTGTCTGTTGCCAAGATTTTCAGGAAGTCTCCGCTGGTCAAACTTAATTTTTATTAATTTTGATGAAATCCATAGCTTTTCTTGTCCTGTTGAAACAAAGACAAAACCTCTCCCCCAACGTAACACATTTCCTTCCTTCCATTCTGAGCTTATCACATAAATAGACTAATCTAATTCATCAGTATGTTATAAAGTCCAGTGTATTTCAGCAGCTATGTTATCTGTCTTATCGGCATTTTAAGTCAATAAAGCATTATTTAATATACCTCTTGCAGATCCCATATCCCCCTTCTCTTCTATGAGTATTTTTTTTAAAATGTAGGACTTCCCAGGATCTTCCCAAGTCTGTTGACTTTCCTGTTTTTCCTACCATGATCATATGTCTGCAGCTGGCTTCTGCTAAGTATTCCTGCTGCACAGCACACAGGCTGCTGGATCCTGGCTCCACACCCCTCAGATCAGTCCCTTTCTTTGTTTGACTCTGGATATTTGCGCAGGCTTTCACCTGCAGGCACCCACTGGCAATGCTGACCCCATGTGCCCTGGCATGCTGCACTGGGACTATCCTATGAACTCTGTCCACTCTGGAAAGGTGGATCCAGGCGACTGTCTCTTCTGGCGCCATGCCACTGCTGCCTTTTCCCTGTGAGCACACCCGAGTTTCCCATGGACCCAAGCTTTTCAGTTCCTGTGCTGCATCCGGGAAGAGCACGGTGGCTTTTGGTTTGCTCTCTCTTAAAAGAAATACCTTGCCGGGCGTGGTGGCGCACGCCTTTAATCCCAGCACTCGGGAGGCAGAGGCAGGCGAATTTCTGAGTTCGAGGCCAGCCTGGTCTACAAAGTGAGTTCCAGGATATACAGGATATACAGGGCTATACAGAGAAACCCTGTCTCGAAAAACCAAAAAAAAAAAAAAAAAGAAATACCTTCTACATGGCTAGGAAACTGGTTCAGGGGGTGTTTGTTCCCTACCTTTCCACCCAGGACTTTTCTAATACCTGAATCTTTTGTTCTAAGCTTGAGTTTTTAGCTAAGTTTTGATTACATGCCTACCATGATAGGTGCCATTTGTAGCTGCGGGCTTTTCCACCCTCTCCCAGTTCCCACATAAAAGCTTGAATGCTTATTTCTCAGTAAATGCTAGACCTTAAGCTAGGCTTGTTCCTCAACTAGCTTATAACCCATTTATACTCTTTTATGTCTGCCACATGGCTGGTTACCTCTCCTCAGTTGCATATGTCCAACTTCCTCAGTGTCTCTTTGGCAAATCTCCCATCCCTAACTCTATCACAGAGTTCTTAACTCCCTGCTAGATATCCCACCTTCTTATTCTGTCTCAGCCTATTGGCTGCCAGACTTTTATTGGCAGGGGATGCTTTTACACAGTGCACAAGAGATTATGCCTACAATTGCTTCACTTGCAGAGGACTTGGATTTTGTTCTAAGGACACATATCACATGGTTCGCAGCTACTGTTGCTCCAGCTCTCGGGGATTTGACTCCATCTCTGTCCTTCTTTGGTTCTAGTGGTTCATGTGGTATATATTCCCACACTCTGCTGCACACACATAAAACACATATATACATGAAAACATCTTTAGAAAAAGAAAAGACAAAATCAAGACTGTTGTACGAAGTAGAAAGAAAGATATAAAATGTATGTAATGGCTTATCAGAGGGGTCAGCTGATGCCTGTAGTTTTGAAAGTAAGTTAAGTATTGCAATTAGTAAAGGAAATAATTGCCAAACTTAAACATTGTTTTAATACTTGACTTTAATTATACTTGGATATTTAAAAATCAAGCCACATGAATACTCTCTGGGGTCTTGTGTAAAGCTTTGTGTAAGTAATAATTATTTTTTAACCTCATCTGAACAAAAGCCTTAGCTGTTTCTAATAAGTGGAAGTGTTGGCTCTACATTCCTATTGGTCCTATATCTGTGGATTTAACTGTAGATCGACAAGATTTCAGGTAAAGAATGACTGCTTGCACAGAGGGATATTTTTGATACTCTCTGTACAGTTATGTTTACTGTTGACAAAACATTCATATCGTATTAACTATTATAAGTACAGGAGCCATGCTTTAACATATATGGGACACTGTGTAGAGATTATTTGTAATTACTTGGAAAGATATTTTAGCATATACAGAGTTTAGCATCATGGGGGTATATAGGGCTTCTTGCATCCAAATTCCTGGAATATTAAGGAAAAATCTTATCTAATGTTTGTAGGATAAATAATGTTTGATCTTATGGATTTAGAAATATTTCTATGGACTACACTAGTTAAATTTTCCTAATCCAAAAATCTGAAATCAGGGTTGGCAAGATGTCTCAGTGGGTAAAGATACCTGCCACCAAGCATGGCAACCCGGGTTTGATTCCAGGACCAGTGAATGTATGATATTTTAGATTTGGAAGTGGAGGATACTCAGACTGTCAATTGAATATATGTATGAATATATTTTTCATGAAAAGCCTATCCACTATAAGATAAGACTGCAAAAGAATTATTTGATTTTACATAACCAAAGAAAAGATATGACTATGAGAAAAACATCAGAACAAAGGTCTGTACTCTGGTAGAGAAGATAATGAAAAGTTATCATGGTACTGCATAAATCTCAAGTGTTAAGTCACAGGCTCTGAAGATGTAAGTAACCAGCTTTCTAGTTGTAAATGGGGTTGCACAATACCAAGCAGATACATTATTAAAGTGAACCCAGTCTCCAGTGAGTGATTCGGATGGATTTATTCAGTATTCAACTGTCACTCAGTAATAGTATGAGGAAGGAAGCCCCTGACATAACCTCGGAGGATCTCTGAATTTTATGTTTGCATCTGGTTGTGTCTCCATATGCTAAACCAAAGATGAAGCACATAAAAACCAGGATACAGTGGAAGTAACCACACTTTGCTAACAAGGTAATGCCATAAAACGCACTGTGACCTCTGCCTTTTGTTCCGGTTTTGTCACTCTGTCACTATATCAAGGGAGCACCTATATAGAGAGGAGCTTAAGGGTCCTTCAAAGCCAGCAGCAACCATTTCATGAGCAACTTAAGTTAGACCTCAATCTTCTAGCAGCCACCTTTTCCATGAATGTAATCCCACTGACAGACAACAGAAGTCTAGCAAGATACCCTGAGCCAGAATGATACAGCAAGTTTCCCAGGGACTTGTAACCCAGCTCTTCTTCTTTAAAGTAAATGTTGGAGTCTTTTGTCACCCGGTATTTGAGGTGTAGTTTCATAGGCTAATATGATAATGTGATAAGTTAGTGTTTAGCTACTAAGTTTGATATTCAATACGAATGGGTGTCAAAGCAAATGTTTCTGCTTCTGATGAATGATGTATGAAGGCTTTTAAACACATACCAGAAACATTTTTTTCACCACAGCTATGAATGACTTCTATATGATACAATGAATTTCCTATATTGGGGAGAGGACTGAAAATTCAGACACTGTTTCTTTCTGGTTACTATTAGAAATGACATTGTTGCTATCTGCCGTCAGCATGTGGGTATCACAAATGTTCCATAAGTCCCCTTACTACCTCCCTACCAAAAAATAAAGCTCCTATGGTTTTTCACATTCTTTGTCTTTGAAATAACAGAAGGAAAAGCTTATGCTATTCACCAGCTGGATTTAGAAACAGAACAAATCCATCACTGGTAATATCTCTACTGATAAAATAATAGAACTCATCAAATTGGCATTAATAGTCTTGATGGAATTTGTTTAAGTGATGAATTTAAATGTATTCACTGCATACCTTGCATAACTTGATGTTCTCTACAATCAAAAATTAATAAGCATGGAAATCTACAATGTATTTATTCCTGAAAAGGATAAATATTGTGGTCCCATGAGAAGAATATTGAATGATCTCAATTGTTTTCCTCCTTAAATATAAAGTAATTAAAGGGTGAATCATCCAAAAAGAAATACAAGTAATTACCAAATGAGAACCAGTGAAGAAGAACTCAACAACAAATAAGGAGTTGTTTAAACCAGCTTATTAAAGCTTGAAATTCTCAGGGTCTTGCTGGGGATGTGAAATACTGCTTCCAACAGCAGGGTTTACAGGCATTTTCTTTTGAAATTCTTTGCTAATAATATACATCATATGCTGTGGAATATTTTGGATGCAAACTATCTCTTTACAGAAACAAAATATATCTAGGTTTTAATAATAGGCCCAAAATGAAATCAAGGGGACCTTTAGATAATATACTTTAAAAAGCTTAAGATTAGACCAATAACATAGCCAGTGGGTATTTGGGGGAAAGGATGTGAATGGTTGTCAGTGTATGACACACATACAGGTAAGAATAGCTATCTCTGAAACTGAGAACAGATACAGAATAGAAATCGGGCTGAAACTAGAAGAATACCTGCTCTCATCAGAACTCAGTCTAAGCTGTCTAGCCACAGAACCATGATTTTAATACACGGTGGTTCTGTGTCATTTGTTATACCATAATATATAACCTACTCAAGTGTAACTGTAGTCCCTGCTACACTGAGGAGTAGTGGGTAGTATTACTCAACTTTTGGAGGTGAAACCTGAAATGTACAGAAGAAAATAAAATGTGTTGCTTAATGGATCTACCTAGTTCCAAGGGGATGATCTTGCCGAATTTAGATATGATTAGCTGGTGTGTTTAGTTTTGGCTCTCAACTTGGCACAACCTACAGCAAACCTGGGAAGAGAGAGTATCGAAGAGATTGTCTACATGGGCTCAGCCTGTGAGTATGTCTATGGAATAGTGTCTTAATTCAATTGGAAAGAGTCAGTCCACTGTGGCCAGTACCAGCTCTGAAGCAGTGAGTCTTAAACTATATATGAGTGAAGAAATCGACCTTAGCTCAAGCAAGCAAGGAAGCATATACATATCTCTTCATTTTGCTCTTGTCTATGGCTATGATATGATTAGGTATTTTAAATTCCTACCTGGACTTCCACACAATGATGGAATGTAACCTGGAATAATAAGAGGAAATAAACACCTTCTATAATTTGCTTTTTGTCAGAATATTTTATTGCAGCAGCAGAAATATAACTTGGTATCTTAGTAGGGTTTTACTTCTGTGAATAGATATCAAGACCAAGGCAACTCTTATAAGGACATTTTATTGGGGTTGGCTTGTAGGTTCAGAGATTTCGTCCATTATCATCAAGGTGAGAGTTTGGCAAGCTTCTGGGACAGGAAGAAGCCACACAGCTTCTGGGGCAGACCCCTGTTTCTGGCTGCAGAAACCTAGGCAGCTTCTCCACACACACCCCCAAAGGAGAGGTGGCCTCCTGGGAGGGCTGTGACCCCTAGAGCAGGTAAGGGAGCCATCTTGTCGCCCTGGTCCCTCTGAGACCAATCTGCACAGATCAGCTTGCGGACTGCGGAGGGTGAGCAGTGTACTGCAGAAGCAACAGGGCTTCTGAGACAGGCAGAAGCAACAGGGCTTCTGAGACAGGCAGAAGCAACAGGGCTTCTGAGACAGGCAGAAGCAATGGGGCTTTTGAGACAGGCAGAAGCCACACAGCTTCTGGGACAGACCTCCTTTTCAGGCTGCAGACATCTGGGCACCTTCCCCACCAGAGGAGAGGTTGCCACCCAGGAGGGCTGTGACCCCCAGAGCAGGCTGTGCAGGTAATCATGCAGACTGCAGAGGCAACCCATCTTCTGGGACAGGCCCCATTTCAGGCCTTCACTTCAACCAGGAGGCAAGTCTGAATGCTAAAACTCTGTGTACCTTCCCTACAAGAGGAGAACTTGCCTGAAGAGAGTACTCTGACCACTGAGACTCAGAAGAAAGCTGGACTCCCAGGACAGCTAACAGAGGCTAACAGAATCACAGGAGGAACAGGCAACAGCCAGAGACAACTATAACAACTAACTCCAGGGATTACCAAATGGCGAAAGGCAAACATTCTAAGAATCTTACCAACAGAAACCAAGACTCTTCACAGTCATCAGAACCCAGCACTCCCACCTCAGCCAGTCCTGGATACCCCAACACACCCGAAAAGCAAGATTCAGATTCAAAATCATATTTCATGATGCTAGTAGAGGACCTTAAGAAGGACTTGAATAACTCACTTAAAGAAATACACGAGGACAGCACTAAAGAGGTAGAAGTCCTTAAAGAATCACAGGAAAACATTGCTAAACAGGTGATAGAATTGAAGAAAACTATCCAAGACCTAAAAAGGGATGTAGAAACAATAAAGAAAACCCAAAATGAGACAACTCTGGAGATAGAAAACCTAGGAAAGAAATCAGGAACCATAGATGCGAGCAACAGCAACAGAATATAAGAGATTGAAGAGAGAATCGCTGGTGCAGAAGATTCCATAGAGAACATGGGCACAACAATCAAAGAAAATGCAAAATGCAAAAAGATTCTAACTCAAAACATACAGGAAATCCAGGACAAAATGAGAAGACCAAACCTACAGATAATAGGGATAGATAAGGATGAAGATTATCAACTTAAAGGGCCAGCAAATATCTTCAACAAAATTATAGAAGAAAACTTCCAGAACCTAAAGAGACAGATGCCCATGAACATACAAGAAGCCTACAGAACTCCAAATTGACTGGACCAGAAAAGAAATTCCTCCCGACACATAATAATCAGAACAACAAATGCACTAAATAAAGACAGAATATAAAAAGCAGTAAGGGGAAAAGGTCAAGTAACATATAAAGGCGGGCCTATTAGAATTACCCCAGATTTCTCACCAGAGAATATGAAAGCCAGAAGATCCTGGATAGATGTTATACAGACACTAAGAGAACACAAATGCCAGCCCAGGCTGCTATACCCAGCAAAACTGTCAATTACCATAGATTGAGAAACCATAAAAGGAGTTACAGAGACAAAGTTTGGAGCTAAGACAAAAAGATGGACCATTCAGAGATTACCCCACTGGGGGATCCATCCCATAATCAGCCACCAAACCTAAACACTATTGCATATGCCAGCAAGATTTTGCTTAGAGGACCCTGATATAACTATCTCAAGTGAGGCTATGCCAGTGTCTGGCAATACAGAAGGGGGTGCTCATAGTCCTCTATAAGATGGAACACAGGGCCCCCAACGGAGGAGCTAGAGAAATTACCCAAGGAGCTATAGGGGTCTACAACCCTTTAGGTGGAACAACAATATGAACTAACCAGTACCCCCCAGAGCGTATGTCTCTAGATGCATATGTAGCAGAAGATGGCCTAGTTGGCCATCATTGGGAAGAGAGGCCCCATGGTCTTATAAACTTTATATGCCTAGTACCAAGAATGCCAGGGCCAAGAAGTTAGAGTGAGTGGGTAGGGGAGCATGGTGAGGGGAGGGTATAGGGAACTTTCGGGATAGCATTTGAAATATAAATAAAGAAAATATCTAATAAAAAAAATTTTTTTAAAGTGAGAGTATGGCAGTGTCCAGAATGGCATGGTACAGGAGGAGCTGAGAGTACTACATCTTCTGAAGGCAGCTAAGAAGATGTCCTAGCTTCCAAGCAGCTAGTACAAGAGTCTTAAAGTCCATGCCCACAATGACATACATTGCCCACAATGACACACATAATGAGGTCACATTTCCCATTAACACCACTGCCTGGGCCAAGCATACACAAGTAATCACACTTGGACACTAGCTTAGTTCTGTGTTTACCTTTCTATAATGCTTCTCTGGTTTAAGTTATATATAGATTATTTCCTTATGGATTCATGTGGATCAAATCTCAGCTTTACTTTATTCTATAACACACGAATCATAAAGGGAAGCATCGAAGTAAAAGGCTACATAGACTCTGATTGTAGGAAAACTTGTGTAGGTGAAGTCTTGAAATGTGCAGTGCCCCTAGAACCATTTCTAGTGACTAGGATAAAAGTAGAGTATTCTTAGATGGGAAAATAAATGAGGAAAAACTAATATTCTATTCTCCACAGGTCATAAAATGAAGGCTAACACTCCTTTTTAACTACCTGATTGGGAAATTTTAAAGCGTAGCATCTAGTCCATCCCAAGGCTGATGTTCCCTCAATTGGGCCTCTTGTTCCCATTTCTTTCCAGACTGCTTTGCTATATCTCCTCTCCTTGAACAATAAGAACATTGCTAGATGTCTTTCAGTTTTATGTGTTTGCTCGATGTTTGGAGAACAGCATTCTGCCCTCGCTAAATGGCAGAGTGAACTGTTTGCTTTATGGAAGGATTTTTGGCTTTAGAAAGGATTTCCAGAACTGGACTTGAAATAGCCGCCTTCCCCCAGTGCACTAAACTCTGACTCCATTTACAATCTATTGCTCCTTAATATCTCAAATTCTCTTTCCCTTTGAGTCTGGACTAGGCAGTGTCTACAAGCCCTTTCAATCTAACAAGCACATAAACATGTGGCCAGGAGCACATGGGTTCAGAGGCCTGGATCTAGCTCTCATAGCCTGGTTGTTAGCCCTGACTCTGTCACTGAGATCCCAGCATTGGAATGACTTTGCGTAAGTCACTGAAGCACCTGGAGTCTCCAGACCCTGACTTGTATACTGAGTCTCAGAAGATCACACACTCTGAAGCCTCATAGGAAAGATGGAGGGAACTAATGCATAAAATGCCTGTCACATTCCTAGGCACATGTTAAATATTTCTCCTGCAACAGTCTGGGCTCTTTTTCAATCCATTGAAAAAGAAAACAGGCAGGAGGTTGTCTTCAAAATATAATTTTTCTCTTGCCAAACTGCTCTGCTTAAACTCTCAACAGTCCCCCGCTGCTCTAATCAAAACTCAATTGCCTTGAATGTCTTACTGAGGCCTCCCTGCCTGGTGTCACCCTGGCTGCCAGTCTCATTAGTCACCATGCTCATTCTTGGCTTGCACACAAACCTGAAAATGTTGGTCCCAACTGAAGCAAAACAAAACAAAAGTAATTTTCCCTGTGAGCCTCAGCCTCATTTCTCTGCTCCTATTGGCAGTGAGACTCCCTGGAAGCTTTGCCCCTGCCCTCTGTCAACATTCCTCCTCCTCACAACCGCCTGTGTGGCACCTCCATGTGTCCATCTTGAAAAAAGAACCCTTGATGTGTAATCTTCTTTCTTACTCTTGCTGGATAAATCCTGCTGTCATTTCATGCTGACCTCAAATTTCTGGTCACTGAGGCTGGAACTTTGGAGAATGTATGACTGGTTCTGAGCCCTCATCCCATCCACCAAACCAAACATGCCATCCCATCCATACAGCATGATTGAGAGATGGCTGTCTGTGACAGTCACGTTTCTGCCGCTATGACAAGACGTCTGAGGCATTCAGCTTCCAAAGGGAAAAGGTGTGTTTTGGAATTCAAGTCCAGGAATGGTCATCCCCATTGCTTTGAGGCTTCAGGGAGGCAGCACACCGTGTTTTGGGAAACACAGTACAAAGCAACCATTTACTTCAAGGCCTAGGAAGCAAGATTACAGAAGGGAAGAGTTGAGACAGTGGAGTCTATAATCACCTTTTAAAGCATGCTACAAATGACCCAAGAGTCTTCTAATAGGCTCCATGGCCTAAAGGTCCCACCTTCTTCCAACATCACCACCAAATGAGCCCTAAATGTGTGGACTTTGTGGGGGGGGGACACTAAACATCTGGGTTATGTAGGACAGCTTCTCATTCCCTGAAGTGTACTCACATGTGAATCAGTCTGATCTCCTTGTAGCTTTTCCTTCCACACTCATTACAAAACCCTTGTCTCTAGTTCAACCGTAATAAGGATCCTTTGAAAACAGGGGAGAGAGAAAAGTCTAGTTTGGCTGTTATTTTAGTAACCTTTCTCTTGCTGTGATTTGTCACCATGATCGAGGCAAATTATAGAAGGAAATGTTTATTGGGTGCTTACATTTCCAGAGGGGGAGTCCATGGCCATCATGGCAGAAGTGCACGGTATCAGGCAGATAGGATGGGACTGGGGTAATAGCTGAAAGCATCCATCTTGATCCACAAGTGCAAGGTTGAGAGAGGGGGAGGGGAGGGAGGGGAGATAGCACTAATTGGGAACACTGGGAATGGCATGAATTTTTGAAACCACAATACTTGTCCTAAGTGACATACCTCCTTCAACAAGGCTGCATCTCCTAACCCTCCCCTAACGGTTCTAAAAACTAAAGACCAAGTATTCAAACATATGAGCTTATGGGGGTCATTCAAATTCAAACCAACATGGCTGTTCAATGCCTCCCCTACCAGGTATTATCCCGCTTCACCATAAGCATGAAATAATTTATTGTTAAATTTACTTTTTATTTATGTTCCTTTCCAAAATACCCACCCTTCAGAGACAGGTGTGTTTGTTTGCCTGAAGCATCTTTCCCAAACAGAAAGGTGCCACCTGTCTCAAGCTCAGGGAAGAGTTGTATGTGCTCTTGCCATGCTGGTTTTCTACAGTCCCCCACTTCTGATGACATCTTGTACATCATTTCCTCCAAGAAGACTCATCAGCTTCTCCAGCAGCCACCCTAAATCTAATCCTCTCTTCTCTGTCTTCTAAGTGGCTCAAGCTCATGCTTGCTTTGTGATTACATAACTCTACCAGAGCAGGTGTAAACAAAATGTAACAGAGCCTTCATTCTTACCATCAATTCATTATTATCTAAATAATATCTGGCACATTGTCAGTACTCCATATTTATTGAATGCACAAATATGAGATGACATTCACACTATTGTAGATATCTCTCTACTTGTTAGTGACCTCCAAGCACAAAGGTTATAAATATGATGAAAAGCAACCTTCTTCGTTTGCTATTTGAAATATTTTCTTTTTGGCTTGAATACATCCAAGTTATCTGCAGGACTTTATGTACACGTTCAGCTTTCTAATCGTTATTGCTTTATTGCTTTTCTATTGCTGCAACAAAACTTCATAACCAAGACAATGTATAGAACATTTCTTTAGGCTTACAGTCCTGAGGTATTAGGCTCCACCATTGCAGAAGACATGCCAGAAGGCAGGCATGGAGGGCAGAGCAGAAAGCTGAAAGATCACATCTTTCACTGTAAGATCAAAGTATAAAGTGAACTAAAAATGGTGTGAGGCTTTAATTTCTCATAATTTGCCTATAGGGATATACTTTCTCCAGCAAGGCTGCATCTCTAAACCTCCCTGAAGTGTGCCACCAAACTGGGACCAAGTATACAAATGGTTGAGCCTGTGACAGACAGTTCTCATTCACGATACTGTAGTGGTTAAAGGAGTATACAATAGAATTCTCACCTTTTACTAGAATTCTACTTTAGTATGCTTCATTTTTATTTGAAGCAAGTCCTTCTGCTCCCATCAAGGAGACATGCAAAAATCATAGTTTCACATGACAAACCAAAATTTATATGCCCAGCCCTTGAAGAAAACCCATTTTAAATCTTTTCTTCTCAAATCTATTTCATGGGTGATCAACTCAAGGAACTCATCAGCATTGTTAAAAAGAATAATATGAAATAACTCATCATAAAGGCAATGGTGTATATCTCCTACCATCACACATATATTGTGTTGTGCTAACAGAACAAATCTGCGTATGTTCTGATTCATTTGGTTGTACCAGTAATTTAACCCAAAATGATTTCTATAAATTTAAAGATGGCTGCCTTCTTTATTCAATGGCCATTTTTTGTTTGTTTGTTCTTTGGGAGAGTTGAGAAGGAAGAAGCTTGAGCTAACTGCTTCTGTATTCTTTGATCTTTCATTCAAACATTAACATAATGCCTCCCTGGTAGGATGCTCAAGACTGACTGCTAAGCACTAAGTTGTCTGGGCTCAGCTTCAGCAATGGATGAATACACAAAGCCCTAATGGGATTTTTCTGATGCACAGCTCTACCTCTCCTTCCCACCCTGCTTCTCAATAGACACTATAGCTCTTGTTATATCTCTGAGACCTTGGTGCCTAGTGTAGCTGCATGAGAGAGGAAGAGGTGAGCGAGCATATTCACTTGGAGCTGGAAAAAAAGGAAGTAGATGCTCGAGTGATTTTATTACCAAATATTTCAAACATATAATAAGTATATAAAATAATAAAAATGAACATCCTTGCACATACCACATAATAGAGCAGCTATTAAAATACATTAAATAGGTATAACCATGTTTTCAATTTAACTTTGTTAAACTTTGGCATTTTTCCTCGTTATATCAGATCATTCAAAAACAAGAAAAAATATGTGACTTGGTCCTCTGAGGCCACTACTATGCGGTTCATTCACCCTCTCCTGTTTCCTAGGGGCATATGTTCTTCTAGAGAGGCATCTTTTGACATATCCACTTTAGCCATAAACATTAATCTTTGTATGTTTAAAATATTTGTACGAAGCTGAGCCTTGTGAAACAGACTTGATAGCCAAGAAACATAGGGTTATTAGACAACTGACCATTAACTTCAAGACATGCCAGGGTAACAGGCTGGATTATACATCAGCCTGGGCAATTCAGTGAGAGCCAGTTTCCAAATAAAAGACAAAATGAAGACTGAGGATGGATCTCAGTGGTAAAGAACTTGCCTAGCATGTTCCAGACTGTAGCGCAATCTTTGGCACACTAGCACAGGTTAAGAAGAAAGAAGTATATGAATATAAACAGGTTATCTATACAAGCTGCATGTCCACTTCTCAGTTCACACTTCTAGCCTTAAAATGTTAAGCCTGAGTGGAAGGAAGACCTTCTTCATTTATTTTAACCAACTAAATCACATCAGGCATTTAACTATTCGTAGACTATATCCTCATATTCACAGCACTGATTTAGATATTGTCAGATGTCCACTTGACACAGCTTTTAGTGCCTGACAGAGTATCTATTGAGGATATGCCCAGATTAGATTGGACTATGGACATGGTTGTGATGGATTGTTTTAGTTGATGATTGATGTGGTATGGTCTGATCCACCAAGGGTAGCTGCTTCCTAAACAGATGGGCTTAGTTAAGTGTAAGCCAAAAGGCAAGCCAGAGAATAAGCCAGCAAGGATTAATCCACTGTTGATTCTGCTTTAAGCATCTACCTTAAGTTCCTGTTTTGACTTCCCTCAATGACAGATTGTCACTTGAAAGTTTAAGCCAAAGAAATTCTTCTTTCCCCAAGTTACATTTGGTCAGAGTATTTTATCACAGCCAGAAAAAGCTAACTAGAAAGTGATTTTTTTTATGTCGTTTCCTTCGTCCTTCTGGGGAAGAGCTCATGGAGGGAATAAGAGGAGGATAAAATCATACTGTTGTGCTTTGAATAAAAATGGCTTTCATAGGCTCATGTGTTTGAATGCGTAGTCACCAGAGAGTGGCTCTATTTGAAAAGGACTAGGAGGAGTGTCCTTGTTAGAGGAAGTGTGTCACTTGTGGCAGGTTTAAAAATTTCAAAAACTCATACCAGCCCCAGCATGGCTCTCTTTGTTGGTTTGAGGAACAGGATACAGCTCTGAGCTACTGCTCCATGCTATGCATGCAGCCACACTCCCAGCCATGATGATAATGAACTAAACCTTTGAAACTGTAAGCAAGTCTCTATAAATGTTTTTTTTTTTTTTTACAAGAGTTGCCTTGGCCACAGTGTGTGTTCACAGCAATAGAATAGTAGCTAAGACACATGTCTTCCATCCTAGTAATATTGTATTTTCAAAGACAACTTAGATGGCTAAAGTAAATGCACTACAGTCCAGCTTGGCTGGATCATAGTGGCTATATATAATAGTCAAATGCTATTCTATAAATTTGAAGGTGCCTATAAAAAAAGTATTTTAAGAGTAAAATTTTGAGTCAAGATGGTCATACTACGTTATATGGGTAGGTCTTATAATAATAAGGTGAAGTCAAAACTGACTTCCCATCAGCAAGAAACAATGCTGCCCACAGACTGACTTATATCTCAGCTTGTAACTCACCCTTGAGTCTTCAGCCGTCAGACTGTCATATAGGCTGGGGATATGCTACACTTCCAGTTATGAGCTAACTCCTAAAACAAATACATTTTGGAGATATAGTTATCTAATTTTTCTAGGTAACTGGAGTTCACAGAAAAGTAGAAATACAGTGCCCAAGATAGCACTGCAAATTAAGACAAAGAATCATTTCCAAAATACTGAGATGAAGAAAATAAATAATTAGTATAAAGGTTTTTTGAATTGTAAGAAAATAATTATGAAAATTTTGGTTAAATGAGAGATAGTTTGGCAGTTAAAATATAAAAAAAAAAAAGCACTTGCTTTTCTTATACAATCTGAGAGTTTGGTTCCCAGAACCCAAGTCAGGCAGTTCATACTCATCTTTAAGTACAGCTTTAGGGGATCTGGTGGCCTCCTCTGGCTTCTCTAGGCACTGCAATCATATGTACACTCCCACACAGAGACACAGAGACACAAAATGAAAAACAAAATTCCTAGTTATCAAATCAGATCAGTTTTCAGACATGGCAGCATATCGTTCACAAGGATAACACCTTTTGAAAAAGTCTATTGATGTCTGCCAACACCCAGTGACATGAAAATGCAGCTTGGGCCACCCTGTTACTGTTTGATCTGATTTCATGTTCCTTTCTGGAAAGTTTGAAAGAATCTTAAGACAAGCTAAGATAATAATGGGGCATAGGTTTGGCCAGTATCTCCAAGCTTCACACCAGCAGTCCTGTAACTAGATATGCAGTTGGATGAAGTGAACAGAAACACAGATGCTCTGAGCTTCTCCATCCAGGAGAATTCCCTTCCCATAGACATGTGAGTGGTATTCCCCTATGGCACCTATTTTGTGGAAACATTTTGCATTTAATCAACCTTCTTTTGCCCCCATGCCTGAGAAATTCAACTCACTTTCTGCTAAGGGAAACTTGCCCCTGGCTGGTTTCATTATATTTATGTGTTCTCACCCTATCTGGACATTCATCAGCAGGAGTTCAGCAAAGACAGTGATGAAGGATCGCTGTACAGGTAGAGAAGTAATGTGTCTCCACAAGGCATCGCTTTTTCTTTCTATCCACCCTCTCTGAAGGTGTGTCACTGAGCAGCTAGCAGCTACAGGTGTATAATCCAAAGTCTCCAAGACAGAAAAGTGCTGAGAGTAAGAGAATTGGAGTGGAATGAAAAATACCAAAGCACAAGGAAAGGAATTGGCTCCATCAGAGCCCCAGGTCAGCTGCTACGATGAGCAATCTTAGGTAAGTCTCTTCAACTCACTGGCACTGTAGAATTATCTACCTATCCCATTCTAGTACCCAGGCAAAATATGAAAATAGGTAAATGTACCAAAATAATTTGGTAAAAGAAAATAATTGGTGGAAGTAACTACAGAAATACAAAATGGTTTGACAAATTGTGTCATGTATAGTCTCTCAAGGATAAAAACTTGCATGCATGGTGTCCATCTGGCTATGACATTCATCATCCTAGAGTTGTCAGAGATGATTGGGCCAATGTGTCTAGCTGAGCAGGCATCTCTTCCTCCTACACTGTTCCTTGTGTATTTCTCCCAACACTTCACAATAGGTCAAAAAGGATGGCCTTCCCAAATATAGGACACATCTTTAGACAAAGGTAAAGGAGTACTACTCTCCCCTGCTAGAACCCCCAAATAATCTCTCAGAGATTTAAAACTCAAAGTGCTTCTTGTGATACTCTTATGGCCTACAAAGCTACAATTAGGGAGAAGTTAAAACTTATTCTTAAAAAATTAAATTTATAAAAATTGCTTATGTTTTATCTATTAAAACAAGGTCATGGTGTCATCTGGAAATCATTTAAAAGTAATAAATGATTAGCCTTTTAAAGATCATTTTTCAAAAAATTAAAAGATAGGATGAAAGAGTACCCTTCAATGTTGAGTAATAAAGATGATTATTTCTGTGAAAATCCTTGAGATTTCAATTTTTTCCATAGGTTCTCCCCATACCCTTTGATATTCATATCATCAAATTATTCTCTTTTGAAGCCTATAGTGTAATCATCATCCCTGATTATTCTCTTCTTCAATTATTCATCAGTCTGACACTATTGGAGCCTCATTTGTCAATTACTTTACACAAAATTATATAAGTTCTCCATCAACTCTTTCATCTTGGCCAAACTCTGCATCTTTTGCAAGATGTGCACGGTTTTCTCTTGCAATCAAATCATGATGTATTTGAACTGTGTTGCCAAGTGCTTGAGAGTGAGCCAGCAAATAGCCATCGTGGATACAGAGAAGTGCACTAAGTGACAAGATATCTTGAGATGGGGATGAATTTTAATAGCATTCAGGACTGGAGAGAATGCTTAGCTGGTAAAGTTCTTGACACGCAAACACGAAGGGAGGTCTGAGATCAGATCCCCAGCATCCATGCTCCCCCAAAATAAGCCAGACATGGCAGTACACCTAGTGTTGACAAGGCAGAGATAGGAGGATCTGTGGGGCTTACTACATTGGCAACCTAGACAAATAGGCAAGCACCAGGTTCAGTAAGAGACACTTGAACTTACAGCTCCTTTGTCTCAGCTTTCCAGATTACAGGTGTGGGCCACCACAAACAGCTGCCTAGAAACTCTTGATCATCCTTTCTATGTATTTGTCCCCTACAAAGCTCAGACACTAACTTTTATCTTGATACAATGTTTTCTGAACCTTCAGGACAGCAGATAAATGAAGGAAAAAGACTTATTCATGAACTTGCTCTGCCTTTAAAAAAAAATGTTTAAATAGCGGGTCTTCATTCTTAACATGTTTTCATTGTTCATAGGCACCATGAAAACTTCACCCCCAAACACCGCTGCATATGAAGAATCACAACCATTTTATGGATTTACAAGTTGAGGCATGGCAAGATGAAGTGAGCTGACAAATATACAGCTCATGAGCCAGGGTTCCCTATATGATGCCATATGTTATGTAACTGGTTTATTCTTCATTTGCACCGCACAAGGCAGGCAATGTTCATGAACAGATGTGGCTTCATAGGACACTTGCAGCACTTTAGAGGGAATAGAGGCCTTCTAGTTCCTTTGCATCTAGAAGGGTCAAGCACAGCTATCTCCTTACTATTAGAGCCCAAAGGACAGAAAATCACTTGTCTTGATCTATGTCCCAGCCAAACTGTAGTCTGGCTTGTCATTTTAAGGTTGTGTGCTAATACCCGTACCTAGATTTCTGCTTCTGGCAGATCTTAGATTCGTGTCTTCCATTCTGATGTTCAGATCCATCTGGAGACAGTCTTTTACAGACTCTCAAGCACCATAGACTGTTAGGTGTTATCCTGTTACAGTTCTGCTCTTCTCGTCTGCCGCTGTCTATCAATAGTTTTCTATAGTGTTCTTTTGGAAGACATTGATGAAAGTAACAACCACAGTTAAATCTAGATTGATGCTTTCTCAAACTCAACTTTTAAGATAAGTTTTCAATATCTACAAAAGTCTATTTCAGTATATACAAAGGAACTATTGTTGCAACCCATGTTTATATTTTTTCTTACATATGTAATTTTCAATTAATATTTAGTAAGGTAACCTTCACTTTGGTTTATAGTGTATGAGATTTGATGCATTTATAGAATTCTTTAACCACTATTGTAATCAATAAACATTTTATTACTATTGCAATATAGACACACTTTCTCCACCCTAATACCCGGTAGCCGAGGAACTGCCCCTCACTATTACAGCTTCATGTTTTCTACAAGTTTCTATCAATGGCATCATCACATTCAATCTCTAACTCAAGCCAATTTTTTCAAGATGCATTTATTTGGTTGTGGTCTTAGCCATTCTTTGCATTGTTGCATATATCCCATTGTACCAGTACTCTAGAGTATATTATCCATCCATCTGTTGAAGGGCATTTTGGTAGTTTGCATATGTCATGATGATGAACAGAACAACTGGAGGTATTCCACATGAATTTGTGTATAACCAAACGCTTTCATCCTCTGTGAATATCCAGAAAGGGTTTAGTAAGACATATGGTAAGTAAACATTTAATTCCAAAAGATAATGTCAAACTATTTCCCCCATAACAACAGCTAATTCATTTTCTAGGACTCCTGATTTCCACTTGCTCTTCATGATTTAATCCTTGGTTTTAGGAGCCTAATACATCAGGGGTAGATCAACATGTTCCTTGTCCTGGCCAGGTTTGACTAAGAAGAGTCAGTGTCCTTAGAGGAGAGGGGAAAAGAGAGAGGCTATTCTCCTTCTCCTTCCACAATGAGGGCCATAACTGCTGATTTCTAAGGAGCACCTAGTCTGCTGCTTACAACAGGCAGCCCTGTGTCTGCCTCTGAGTATCCTTGCCTTTAGTTCTGTGCCTGCTGACCATGGGTAATGGCACTCACTCACCCTGATTACTGACTCACTGAGTATCTTATTCACTCTTTCCCAAATGGTTATGAGTAAGGAAGACATAGGACATCCCGAGGTACCAAGTGACTGCCTTACAATCACATGACTAGAAGTCCTAAAGTCAAACTATACTGGCACTACCTGCCTTAACTCTTGAATCTGTGGTCTTACCAACAAGGCTGGAGTTGGGCTCGTTTTTGTCAATGCTTTGCAACTTAGTTTCACAAATAATTTAATGTATAATCTACACAGATTTAAAATTAAGAACAGAAGTTGGACCCTGATATTCTGGGTAGAGAAAAGCTTTAAATTTCTTATTTTCTCTACAAAATGTTTCAGGAAGTGGTTGGGGGAGGACAGTGGAAAAGAGTACTAGAGAGACAACTTGATTGTGAGGGGCATCTCTGGAACAGATTAGAAAGCTAGGGTAGTGGAAACTAGCAGATATCTCTAAGGGTTACCCTAGCTAAGAGTCCTAGCAAGCGGGGGGTGGGGGGGATATGGAGCCTGAACCAGCCATCTCCTGTAACCAGGCAAGACTTCCAATGGAGGGGTTGGGAAACCAACCAAGCCATAAAACCTTAGATCCACAATTTGTCCTGCCTATAGAACATGCAGGGGTGAGGGATGAAGCAGAATTGAGGAAATGGCCAAGCAATGACTGCCCCAGCTGGAGACCCATGGCATGAGTGGGAGCCCACTCCTGACACTATTGATATTCTGCTATACTTGCAGACAAGAACCTAGCATAAATGTCATCATACGGGCTTCAACCAGCAACCATTAGAAGCTGATGCAGAGACTCACAGCCAAACAGTGAGTAAAGCTGTGGAAACCTGTAAAAGGGAAAGGAAGGATTGAGGGAGCCAGGGGAGTCAAGGACATGACATAAAAACATACAGAGTCAACTAACCTGCACCCAAGGGGGAACATGGAGACTGAACTGCCAACCAGAGAGCATGAACAGATGGACATAGGCCCTCTGCACCTATGTAACAGTTGTGCATCTGGGTCTTCATGTGGGATACCTAAGGGAGGAAAAGGGGCTCTCTCTCACTATATTGTCTGCCTTTATCATTTTCTCAGTAAAAGAGGATGTGCATAATTTTTCTGTGGCTTGATATGTTGGGTCTGGTTGATGGCCAAGGGGAGGCGTTCTCTTTTCTGTGGAGAACAGGAGGTGGGTTGGATGGAGTATAAGGAAGGTGAGAGGGAGGGACTGATGGGGAGGAAAGGAGGGAGGGGAAGCTGCAATCAGGATATGTGAATAAATAACTTGATTAAAAAATAAAGAACAGAAGTTGAAGCTTGATACTCAGTGTGGAGGGGTAGAAAAAAGCTTTAAATTTCCTATATTATCTACAAAAAAAGTTTCAAATTTTTTAATATACATGGCAATCTAGAAATAGACTAACAAGAAAAATTCAAGTGCACAGTATATAAAAAGTAGGAAATCAGACACAAAGCACAAGGCCCACCGGTTTACAAGTAACAAATATTTTGAACTGCAGAAGTAAACTGGACTTGAAGTAGTGAGGTGGTGATACAGGTTGGGAAGGGGGAAGGGGGGAAGATCAGAAAGAAGAGTTGTCTTAACTCACAGATTACATTTCCCACGTTCCCATCAGCATCAGCAGACCACAGTTAACCCCCTCCATGGCACCCAGCTGTTGCATCCTCAACCCCTCCTTATTATCTGACTATCTTTCCCAGGTATGAACCTATCTGAAAAGCTCCTGCCTTCATCTCATGTTACTCATACAGAATCAGTAATGCCTTTTTTATTTTCTTTCAGAATTGATCTTGTGTCTGCAGAGGTCTACAATTTTTCTAAATAACCAACTGAAATGTACCAAGAGATAAACTTCGGATGGGATAGTTTAATCTTCCACATGAGCAGGTTACATGGAAGAACATGACTTCTTCCTTTTGATTTATTCAATAATTTTCAATTTCTAATATGAGTATTTTTGTATTTTAAATATCAAATATTCCACCATTGGCTCAGGTATTTGAATAATAATTTGGCTCCCCAGTTGGTGGCGTTGTTTGGGGAGGTGGTTTAGCTTTGCTGGATGTAGTATTCTGGGGTTACTTGAGAGTCATGTTTGGTTATTGAAAAAAGTTACTGCTTCATGGCAGGTACTCAATGATAAGTTGATATTAGCCTAAAAGCTCAGAATACCCAAGATATAATTCACGAACCACATGAAGCGCAAGAAGAAAGAAGACCAAAGTGTGAATACTTCCATAGTTCTTAGAAGGGGGAACAAAATACCCATGGGAGGAGATACAAAGTATGGGGCAGAGACTGAAGGAATGACCATCCAGAGACTGCATCACCTGGAGATCCATCACATATACAATCACCAAACCCAGACACTATTGTGGTTGCCAACAAGTACTTGCTGACAAGAGCCTGATATAGCTATCTCCTGAGAAGCTCTGCCAGTGCCTGATAAATACAGAGGTGGATGCTCACAGCCATCCATGGGACTGAGCATAGGGTCCCAGATGAAAGAGCTAGAGAAAGAACCCAAGGAGCTGAAGGGGTTTGCAACCTCCTAGGAGGAACAACAATATGAACTAACCAATACTCCCAGAGCTCCCAGGGACTAAACTACCAACCAAAGAGTACACATGGTGGGACTCATGGCTCCAGCTGCATATGTAGCAGAGGATGGCCTAGTTGGTCATCAATGGGAGGGCAGGCCCTTGGTCCTGTGAAGGCTCTATGCTCTAGTGTAGGGAAATTCTAGGGCCAAGAAGCAGGAGTGGGTGGGATGGTGAGCAGAGGAAAGGAGGAGAGAATAGGGAGAGGGGGTTTTGGGAGGGAAAACCAGGAAAGGGGATAACATTTGACATGTAAATAAAGAAAGTACCTGATTTTTTTAAGAAAAAAGGAAAAAAACAAACATACCAACAAAAAAAGAAAGAAAGAAAGAAAGAAAGAAAGAAAGAAAGAAAGAAAGAAAGAAAGAAAGAAAGAAAGAAAACTTAAGCAGGGAATTGAGACAGCTCCATGGTTAAGGTGTCTGTCACTAAATCTCACAGCCTCAGTTTGAGCCCCAGGAACTTAATGAGAGAAAAAGAAAACTGGCCCCCACAAGTTGTACACACACACACACACACACACACACACACACACACACACATGCTCACACTAAATAAGTATATGACTTTAAAACAATTTTTAAAGTGGTAAAGCTAAATATTTTATTTTTATATAAAATTAGCATTGCATAGTGCTAATATGTGCTGCTATTCATTATTTAGTGAATTCTTAATCATTTTAAACTATAAATATTTTAAATAAATTCCTATTAACATATAATTACCAATGGTACCAAAAATAATCTCCCTCAACAAAGTAGCCAAGGACAACCCGAGCTTGTTCTGTGACACACAGAGAGATGCACTAGTGTGGGGGATATTGGCAGCCTTACACACTTCATCTGCTCATCCTTCTTCAAATACTCCTAAGCTTATTTAAACCACTGCCCAGGAGTAGCACATATGAGAGCTACTTTCTTTTCACTTTCACATTAAGAACTGATTTCTTGCTTACTTTACATGGGATTAGCAAGCCATGAGGTCCACACATGCATTCTCAAAGGTCTGCTAATGGCTGAATTCTTCACTTTTCCTGACACTATAACAAAACACCTTATTAAAGCAATTTACAGAAGAAAGGTTTATTTGGGCTAATGGTTTAAGGATCCAGCCTACCCTGGCAGGGAAGGAATAGTGGTAGAAATCTGATGTGTTGCTGACATCATATTTAGTCAAGAAGCAGAGAAAATGAGTGCTGGTGCCCAACTCATATTTTCCTTTTTACTACCCCATGTTGTTTCCATGGAGGATGGGTCTTCTCAACTCAATGAGCCTCATCAAACCCTTACAGAAAGACTCAGAGGCTTGCCATGACTGGGAGTGCATTTCTCTAGGCTTTTGTAGGTTTCAAAATATCCATTGAAACATCAGCTGGTGCTCTAATTGGTTTTCCTCTACATCAACGTTGTGGGTTACTTTTGCAGCTTAACTAAAAGGTTCTTTGTTATGTACACTTACTCATTCCCTAACAGACATTCTCAGAAGCTTGCCTACCCAGTGACCCTAGACCCTGTCAAGTTGGCAATATAAACCTTCACAGTGGCTTTAATTTAGGGTGCCTGTTCAGCTCCCCCATCTGAGGGACTTCCAGAAATGTGGTAGTTTCACCACAGTGACCATGTTGGGGGAGTGCTGGACATGGTAAGCAGCTGACTATAATTTCCCCATGAACACATGGCATGGTGCCCTAGACATTTTTACAATCATAAGGTGTTATTTTAAATCAAGATTAATCTGGAAATAATGGAAAAATCATAGAAAGGGGGATTTTTACAATATCTCCTACATACACAATTTTTTCACATCTTTGTGTCTCAAAGTATCTTCTGAAAATCTACCGAAGACCTGTAGGAGAACTTAACACATGGATGTAGAGGTTTTCTGTTTTCCATGTTGTAAATTAAAATCGAAAAGTATAAAAAACAAATTATTTAAAAATAATACCCTGTCACATGTTAATATATGCAATAAATTTATAGAAAAACAGGAAAGAAGTTAAAATGTCCTTAAACGTTAGCAAGCTGCCATGCTGAGGTTAGAAGATTCAAATTCTTCTAGATTTCTGAGCCTGTCTGAATAGATTCTCCAATTTGTCATCTGCCACAAATGCTGTCTGTTGTTTCTCTTGGAGTGACAAACTTGCCTCATTCATTTTAAAGAATAATCTGCCAAGCTCTACAATCTAAACAACTCTGCCATGTCTGCCTATTGTGTTTTCTGGTAAAACAGTGCTCAGTGAACAAAAGAGCTACACCGCTGGCAGCTCAAACAAGTGTCAATGTGTTACCCTTTAACAAGAGCCCCACACTCGCTGAGTCTCCTTTTGTCTGTGTGGTATAAGTTATAAAGTGAGGAATATTATATACTGTGCAATGTTATAATTGTAGACTATAAAATTTGTTATTATACTATACACTATGAGATCTTAATAAGATTAATTATCCTGCTACTTCATCAAAGATATTCCTAAGAGAAAGAGACATTTTTGTTATGTGTGCTGGGTATGAAAACTGTAATAAGTATTAAAAGCTTGGTGCCTCTACATGAACTGGTACTACATGCTGAAAGCTTTATGCCATTACCTTCATTATCATTAACAAAAATGTCAAGGAAATTAAGCAGGTCAGGACTTATGGGCCCAAACTATAATGATGTCTAATCTTGAGTCTGAAGCAGAAAGAATTCAAAGCCTGGACAACAACATGAGTTCAAAGACAGCCTTGGATAACTTAGAGAGATTTTGTCTCTAAATTAAGAATTTGAAAGGCCTGGGGGATATGGCACAGGGATATACCTATGACATAGCATGCATGGGGCCTTAGGTTCATTCGCAATACTACAAGAGAGAGGCAGAGTCAGACAGACAGACAGACAGACAGACAGAGACAGAGACACAGAGACAAAGAAACAAAGGACAGCTCTCAAAATCCTGTAGAAGGAATTTTTGAACACCAAGGAACTGTTGTTCAGATTTCAATAACATTTGTCATAAATTCCCTTTTAACCTTCATATTTTGCTCAACCATTGAACAAATTGAGTATAAGTTTAGAGTCCCACATTAATGGACATGGATAGATTAAAAAAAAAAACTGTCTCTTCCAGTTTAACATCTCTAGAGATATGGCCCTTTCTTTTCCCCATCTGCTATATGAATTTGAGCTTGTAACAGAGTCCTAACTCAGAGCACACTGTTTAAGTTGCACAGCTTAATGTTATGGATTTTCCATTCTATAAGATATCTATCAAATAAATCTATGATAGAGTATTATTGACTGCTTAATTGGTGTTCAGATACTTATTACCATTCTCCTTATTTTCTATGAATATCCTACAGTATTCTGAAGTATTCTGAAAATACTGGGATGGATATTGGTCAGCAAGATGGATCAGTGGGCAAAGGGCTTGCTGGAAAAATATGAGTCCCTGAGTTTAGATCCTCAGTACCCGCATAAAAACCATGCATCTATAACCCCAGAACTGGAAGCAGAGACAGCTAAATCCCAGGTGTTCAATGGCCAGCTCGTCTAGTTGAAACTGTAAGATACAGGTGCACTGAGACTCAGTAACGATAACTTAAGGTGGAGAAGCAATTAAGACATCCTGGCATCAAAATGTAGCCTCCAAATGTATTTGAAGAGCAAGTGCAGCTGCATACACACAGGCACAGATGCATATATAACATATGCATGCACAAGCATTCACACACACACACACACACACACGTCACAGTGATGATGACGACGATGATGATGATGATGATGATGGTGATGATGATGATGGTGATGATGATGATGATAAAACCAAAATGATTAAATATCAACAATTGCATTTTATTCTGCCTGATCACAACCAAAGCATTGTTTTCTATTACTGGAAGAAAGCACCGTACCATATCAGTTGAAGGAAAATAAATCATCAATGATTACTTAATTGGTGTTCATATACTCATTTTCTTTTTCTTCCTTATTTTTATAAATATTTAGCAATATGTTCTGAACATATTTATTAGAATAGAGTCATAAAATTATTTTTTGAAGTAGATTTTTTTAATTACTAAATATTCAGCTAGAAATATGGAGCAATGTTGAAAAACTCATTGCAATTTTGATAAGCTTGCTGCAAATGCTTAATTGTGTCAAGTACTGTAAGGTAGATGTGAGTCTAATCTAGCTGTGAAGTCAGTCATCACTCCACATTGTTTGCCAGGATTGATTCAGCTCATCTGACTCAACTAGTGTTCTCTTCCTCCCCAACTGTCCTACAGATGTCACTATTAAAGATACATACTGGATCAAAAAGAAAAACCTTGACAGATTAAAGGAGTCTGTGATTTGTTCAGGATGAGTAACTGAGCTCTCTTACTAGAACCTCCTAACAAAAGCTCAAATAAGTTAAGGAAACAAAAGAAAATCTGTTTCTTGCCTCAAATAATCTGGTATGATGATAATGGTTATTTATATTTACAAAATGCTTGAGCCATAAACTTTCTCACTCTCTGAATACTTAAGACAGTTTGGGATGCTGTGGAAATCACAGGCTTTGAATCAGAGTAGACACAGAACTCATCTGTTCTACTACTGTTGTAATTGAAGATTAAGGATAGTCCAGTAAAAAGAATTACACTTGTGAAACCTATTTCACAAGGATTGGGGATTTTCCTTGTTTCATTAATTCTTGACATTTTTTGCAATATCTTTTAATACCATTAACTGCATTCCCTACTCCTCTCAGATAGAATTACCCTATAATGTGATAATATTTTTGATACTAGAAAATACAGACTAACAAATAAAAAACTCAGAGTCAAGCATGTATCACTGTCCTAGTTGTTGATCAGTGAAGTTCCATAGACCCAAAAATATTACAACAATGGGAATGTTATTGCTCTTGGCTACCATCTAGAGTCTAGAACTTAAGGGTAGGAATTTATTGATAGACATTACAGAACATGAAGATATCAATTGTGTACTCAAGAAATCAAGTGGAAGCTTCATCCCTACTGGCTAGCATAATAATGCTTTAATGTACTACTTCTCCATTCAACCCTAGTGAACAAACTCCCTTCCCACGTATCTATCCTTATCAAACCCCCAGCACGAAGCATGCAATTAGCTTTCTTTTTAACTCTGTTCATTAAGTAGCTGGTACTGTGGCCTTATCATGGCATGACCAGAACCACCTCTCTGACATTAAATAAAGTCAGCTCTGGATTTCCAAGTTCATAAAAATGTTCATCTTTCACTTTATTTTCCTACAAATTTATATTTATAATTGCTCACCTATAAAAGGATTGATTTCTATTCAGATGAGATAGCATTTGCCATGTATAGGAAAATGGAAATTCCTTTGGTAGATTTTTTTTTTTAGTCCAGTGTATGAAATATACCAAGTATTGCAAGTATCACTCTACTGATTAGCCCCAGCCTCCAATACGTTACAGTCCAATAATGGAAGTAGATGCAAAGTAAAACCCAAATAAATAACTAAGCTATATACCAATAATAATTATTTATAGGAGGGATGCACAGGAATGTAGGAAAATGGGAAAATGAGAGATCTTCCTTCTGGCTGTATTCAGTGGTGTCCTCACTGGAGAAGGGACATGGGGGCTGAGACCTGGGCAGACATTGGGAGGAAAAGTCTAGGTTAACAAAATGAATGAGAAATATAAATGCAGAGTAAGGCAGAATGTGTAAAGGAGTGGTAAAGGAATTAGAACATGGAGAGAGAAGAGAAAAAAGCCTAAGATGCTGGGAAAGAAAGCATGGGATGTCCAGAAAGAATGTCTAAGATGCTGTCCATAAGGTAAGTGGACTTAAGGCTAATTAAACCTTGAAGACTGTAGGAAGGAGTTTAGATTTGAAAGGAAGGGAATGAGAAGCTCGTGGGGGTTTGAAGCTGGAGCATGATCAGATTCCTGTTTCAAAATGCTAATTAAGTAGCTGAAAGTCAAGTGAGAATTTGCTCTTGCAAGAGAATCAGACAGGGACAGGTGGGGGCAGAATGCAGAAGGAATGTCAGACGAGTCTGTTTCCAGATCATTACCTTTACAGTCTCTTGTCTGGAGACCAAACAGGGACATGTGCGTCCTGCCTGATCTCTGTGGGAGGATATTGCTACTTTGGTGACCTGTTTCACAGTATCTACCTTTTTTGTTCTTGGTACAATCAAGCTTCCCTGGGGCCTAGGATGATGATGTCAATACTTCCCCAGTGGGGAAACAACATTAACCCTGGAGTTTTATTGATGAGTTTTGGCGATCTGCTTCACAGAGATAAAAAGCCTTCCCACACATTATACAACCAGCCATTTCAACTATTGAGAGTCATCGGAGTCTACTGACCGTGGATGTCAAATGAGGACATGCCACAAATTTGTCTTGGCCTTCTATCTGTAAGTGACTAGTAAACAGACTGAATGAAAGGAACAACAGAGAAATGTCAAGAGTCTTGTGGAAACAACTTCAAGGTTGTTCAGGTAATTTTACTACTTCTGTCTGCGACATCTACGATGTTATTACCACCATGGAAGGGGGAAGAGGCTGCCTGCTCAGTCAACTGATCAGCATGGTTAGTCTTTTCTAATTGTGTAAGAAATGCTGGAGGAAGTTTACCCAATAAAACCATTAAAAGTGGGGCTGAGGCTTTAAACTGAAGTGAGGGTTGAAGATAACCGTGACCTTGCATTTATTTATTATAAGCTTGATAATGTCACAAAGCCACGAGGCTCTGTCATCTCAAATGGAAAGTGAATAAAGAAGAATACAATCTGTTAACATTTGACGCCCCCTTCAGAATATTCAGAATGCCAAATTTTTATTTAATGGGACTGAAACTATCTTTGATGGTGAGTATCGTCGTTATACTAGGATAAAGACCATCCCCCAACTCAGTTTCAATGTTGATCACATCATCATGGCATGTCTGGCTTCTCCTGAGAGATATTTGCCTAAGACTTCAGGTGTATAGCTTATTTGCAAGGATGAGCTTAGAATCTAATTCTTCAGAAGCTAAATATTTGCAAAGACTCCTTCACTCAACAAATATTCACTGAGTAGCTGTTCTGCACAAGGCATTATGCTAGAGATAGATAAATACATCTGAACAAACCAGACACAGCCTACATTCTCATAAGTATGTACAGACGCTGAGACACAGAAATGTACAGTATTAGGTGTCATGAATAGCATTCAGTCTCCCATCTTTGTGTAGGTGAGAAAACTGGAGCTTTCCTAGCAAAGGGTGGCTTTCCTAACAGTCCACAGGTCACAGACAGGACACATTACACATATATGTATGTGTGTAGAAGACATATAAAATCAGTCCAGGGGTTTGGAGATAGGTTAGTGGGTAAGGTGCTTTGTTATGCAAGCAGAAGGACCACACTTGGATCCTCAGTCATCTAAATGCTGAATGAGCTGACAGCATGCCTATTACTATAGAATTTTCATAATATAGACATGGAGTCCCTTAACAAGCAAGGTAGCTAAATGAATTTCAATCTCAGGTTTAAAAAGTAAAAAAGATCCTGATGTAACAAATAAGGTTAAAGGCATTCAAGGAAGACTCTCAACATCAACATATACATACATACAAAGACACAAATCCATGCACACATGCATGGACACCACATACACAGACACACCAAGCATAATAAAATAAAACCCATACTAATATGTATATGTCAGATTGCTTCATTGGGTTCCTTCATGCTAAAGACCAGAAGGGTGCTACCAAAGGTCTTCAGTGCTCAGTGTTTTGGAAACCCATCTCAGAAGTAATGGGTTATCCCACGTGCCTCTAAAATACAAAGGAAACAGTAGAAATGACAGACAAGCATAGGGACAGGCAGTGTTGCACATGTTATGATCTGAGAGACCACAGACTCAAAGAGCTACCAAGTCAGGAGCACAAAGACAAGAGAACAGCAATGCTGGTAGGAGATGCTCATGGTTGGGACCCTCAGTCTTTCCTTGGAAGAAGAATGTCTGTGTTCCCAGGCTGCCTTGGGAGGTTTGATATTTGGAAGAACGAGTCACTATCTGGAACCTACTAAGGCTCAAAAAGCTCTGACTCAATTTCTCTCAGTAGTATTCATGACCAATGTCTGTTTCTTGTTTGACACAATATTATAGACACAAAGTGCCATTTTCAAGTTTTAGGTGTGTGTGCTAGTGAGCCAAGTTCAAGCCATTATGCTACTAAAGCAAGAATTCAATCTACTGAGTAATATCCCCACCCTGCAAAGTGTTTTGCGCTGGGTTGAATGTACACTTCCTTGCAGATATATCACTAGCTCATTCCATCACCGTGAATAGCTTATTTGTTCTCAAAGTCACATATTAATCTCAATTCACCCCCCTTTTCTATATACCATTTATTTACATCCTCCAGAATATTATGAGCCAGCCCTTTCTCAACACCTCATGCTTCAGTTCTCAGGGACTGGATAGATAGTATGCCCGTTTGTCCTGGTGAGGTCCCGGTTCTCATCAATGGAATGATGCAGTTCATTCAAATCTTGCCAACTCATGCCACAACAAGCAAGCTCACCAGCTGCTAAGGCCACTGTCTACATAATCATGACTAATTGGTAGGGAACACTGATCTCATTACAGTCCAGCCAGTGATGTCCAATTATCTATACAAATGAAAAGAAGTATATAAAATCCAAAGCAGTGTAAAATTCAATAACCACTTTGGTGACTGTGGAATTTTCTTTGTTCATGTAACAACATTCCTATCAAACATGGTATGAGTATGATATGAGAAGACCCTTTGTACAAGGGACAGAAGCAGGATACCAAGCCAGAAGAACTAAAGACTGCCTACTATACCATCCCTAGAAAAGAGCATGCTCACACATGTTACAGAGAGCTTTACAGTCCTATCTTCCTCCTGCTACAAGCAGGAGAGGAGGTACAAAGCTCAGAGCTGCTGCCTCCGTTAGTTCTGTTCAGACAGGGGAACAGGAACAAGAAATTCTCTCCTGTATTCAGGGTGGTCAATGACCAACCTTTACGTTGCAGGTCTATATTCTGTATTAAAAGTATGGCTAAGCTGTTAAGGAAATTGTTGAAAACGTAACATCTTCTTTCATTAATCTTGCTTCCATGAGTACAGGTTTGTGGATATATATTCATGTGTTGATAGGTGTACATGTCCACACTGCTTATCTGTATATGTGTACATGTGTTTGTGTGTACATGTGTTTGTGTGTGTGTGTGTGTCTGTGTGTGTGTGTGTGTGTGTGTGTGTGTGTGTGTGTGTAGGACTGTAGAAGATACAGGTAGATGTCAGGTGTCTTAGTGGATTGTCACTTTATTTTTTGAGACAGTTTCCTCACTGAGTCTGAAGCTTGCTGATTCAGCTGGGTTTGCTGCTCAGTGACCCCCTGCCCAGGATCCTCCAATTTCCCTCTACTTGGTGCAGGGACCAGGAATGCACTGACATGGCCAGCTTTTCCTTGATCACTAAAGTTTGAAATCAGGTCCTCATTTTGGCAGGACAAGCACTTCACTGACTGAGCCATCATCTCAGCATAAGAATTGTGAGTTTTGATGTGCATGCAAATCAAGTTCCTGAGGGTGGTACAGCACATCCATTGTGAGTTTGAGCTGTGCACTGCATCAGTAAGTAGTGCTTATTATTGGCCCTGTGCTCTGCCAGTCACCGAGAGAGTTAACAACACTGACAAAAAAATAAAGACTGTAACAGTCATCTCCCTTCTGAGAGGAGTAAACAGCCAATTTGGGAGATAAAAGTTAGTTCCCCCATGCCCTGCACTCCTCTGGGGCATGTACAGCCTATTTGCCTTTTATCTCTCTGCACCCAGAGTGATCTTTCTGCAATGAAATATCTTCACGCTTTTTCCATGCTGTTAGAGGAAGTGCCAGATCCTTGAGTTTGCTCATGAAGTATGGCAGGGAATAGATTAAGGATCAGAAAACTTTTGTGCAAAGGCACAGAGAGTAAACATTTCTGGCTTTGCTTGCTGCACAATCTCTGGAACAACTGTGCTGCCTTGTCCCTACAGTGCTGGAGCAGCCAGTCAGCAAGCAGGTGTGACTGCAGCCAGTGACACTTGACCCATGAACAGCAGGTAGACAAGCTGGTAGGAAAACCTCCTCACCTGCACACATCCCAAACTCTGCACCTTCTCATCACCTAAGATTTGATTGTATTTTAATCTAAAAAGCATATTTTATGCATAGCAATATAGTTTACTTAAATACCTGGCCCACAGAGATGTACTCATTCACATAAAATAAAAATAAATCTTTAAAAAATGGAAAGGGTATAGACACATGAAAACAAGATTTCTGCATCTGGAAGCTTCAGGAAGCTTGGGTTGATAAATGCACTTAAAATCACTCTCAGTTTAAGTCTATTGACAATAACTTCCTGAAGAGTTGGTTTGGTTCTTCAAGACAGGCTGCAATAATTAATAGGTCATCCTTGCTATTCAGGAAGAAGAGGGCATGATTCTACAAGTTCCCTGTACTTTCGGTGCCTGCTCTGGTGCCTGGTTACTCTGAGGAGCTCCTGTCTCCTTGACACTATGTCAAGGATTAGCTTTCTGTCAGTCCACAGAGCTCTAGAGCACAGAATAGGTGGTATAGAAATAACAGAAGTCTGTTTCTCAAAATAAGACAAAAAATAAAATAAGAATAGATTCTATTTCTTGTAGTTTTGGAGGCTGGAAGATCTCCCTGTTCTAGAAGATTTTGTAACTAGTAAGCACTAATTTCGTAGTTCATAAACTTACATAGTTCTATGTCCTGTCCACACTCAGAGGCAGAAGGGACAAGGAGAGTTCTGAGGACTCATTTATGATGCTCCCAACTCCAACTACACGATTGCCTCCTGGAGGTCCCTTGTCCTAACATCATCATTATCATCATCATCATCATCATCATCATCATCATCATCATCATCATGGGCCTAAGGATTCTGATGCCTGAATGGGGGTAGGGCGTTCATTCTATAGCATTTGCCAGCCATGTGCTTTACTGCTCCCTTCTCAAGGCTTGAAACTGTAGGAATATTAAGTTAGAGGGTTTTTGATTGTATTGCTGCAGCTGCTGCTTTTTGTTGGGGCCTCAAATTTGCCTCAAATTACTATGTAGTACAGGATAGCCTCAAATGCTTGAGACTCTTGCCTCCTACGTACTGGGACTAGAGTCATGGGTCACCATATCCAGTTAGACAGTGCTAGAGATGAATCCTAGGATACTCTTTCTGCTAGGCAAGCAGTCTATCAACTGAGCTCTATTCCCTCCTCTGATATATGCCAATTAATAAATACAGAATGTTCATTTAGGGATACTTCTGAGATGAAATCTAAAACCAAGGTGCTGGCAGACTTGATGTCTCAGAATGTTGTACTTGTTCCTAAATGTCACTGTCCCCATATGGCTCAAAAGAGAAAGGCAGTTCTGTGAAGCCTTTTTGTTTGCCACTCTTGCCATCATGAGGGCTTCACACTCATGACCACACCAACTCTACGAAAATCCTGACTCTTCATACCATCCGTCACCTTGGAATCACTTGGAAGTAAGATTCAAACATATAAATTTTAAGGAGTCAAGAGCCTCTAGACCATAGGGCAAATCTGGAGAATGATTGATAAAGCTTGGGTATATTATCATTTTTTTTTAATTTTGGGTAACAGGATGGGTATGAACTATATATAACATAAAGATAGTGTTAAATGGCTTACTGTATATAAGGCAGCCCCCCTCCAAGAAATAATTGTCCATCCCAGAGAGCAGAACTAATGAGTCTGACAATTTTCACTCTAATAAATGTCAGAGAGTTGCTGAAGCTAACTCTGAGGATAAGAGGCTCAAATTCTATTTGATTTTCAAACTATTTATGTATTTAAATATTATATATTATATATCTTAATATATTAAATATTATCTATTATATCTTAGAGTTATAACATATGAGATTAGAGATGACACAGCAACTGAAGCTCATGCTGTGCAGGAGGCGAGGCCTGGAGATCAGATCCTAGAACCCAAGTGAAATCCAGTTGACATGATGATCCACCTGTAATCTTCAAATGTCCACAGAAGAAACACGGAATCCCCAGAGTAAGCTGGCCAGAGAGACAGACAGGCCAAAATGGTGAGTTCGGATTTCAAGTAGAGTCCCTAACACTAAAACATTAGGTGGCAAGTGATCAAGGAAGATGCCTAATATCACTTGATGACAAGTTCAGACCCTAACATTCATACAGGCAAACACACACACACACACACACACACACACACACACACACACACGCTCACATGCATGCAAGCACTTACTCATGCATTCACTCATGCACGCAAACACATGCACACAAACACACATCCTCACATATAGAAATAAATAAATATAAAATAAAATTATGTTATACCAGCTTCAAGAAAGTTTGCCACTCTTGCCATTCCAAGTACCAGGCAAGGCAGGAAACAAAGCTCACTTCCTCTCCCTTTAATATATCCTACCTTTCTCTTTTCTTCCCTCTGTCCTGCTTCTCTTCTCCCTTTTCCTTTCAAAGCTCTGGGAAAGTGGCTTGCAGGAGCAAGCAAAGATCTGTGAAGAGAATTTAGCCACATCATTTGTTTCAAGTGCACCTTGGGAATTTATGTTTCCACACTGGCAGAAGCTAAGGGGGCCACTTTTCTCCTGTGACATATGCACCATAAAGCAGAATTTTTTTTTCCTTGTCAGAGTCACTGAGCTAAAAGATCAGGGGTATTTGCCTAAACTCTCAGAACTTGTCTTATCAACTGCCACTGAGCAAGGACTAGAGATGAGATTATAACTTGCCTCCTGGAGGGCGATATGTCAGTCCCATTGGCAAAACTGGAATAATCAATAGCCCTAAAATGAAATGAGCTACATTCTCAGAAATACCTTGTGTCACACTACAATGGGCAGTCAGCAAAATACAGATAAGGGATGGATGCCTCCTGCATCTTCACAGCTCCAACCAATCATTCCCTTCTTTGCCACAATCAGGTGTGGCAAGTGTGAAGAGAAGATGTGAGTGTAGCCCAATACTCTTTGTGAAGGACTCAGATGCACTTGGAACTTGATAGGAAATAACAGCAGAAACCACATACATAGGACCTTAAAAGGTCAAACATGATACTGTCATCAGGACAAATAAGTGAGTTGGCTGCACGTGGTCTGTACTAGAATGAACTTTTTGAGAAGCTATATCTGATGTAAGCTTTAAAATCTAAGTAAGATCTGGAGTTGAGAGATGGCTCAGTGGGTAAAAAACTTAATGCACAAACACAGCGATCAGTATTTGGATTCCCCAGAATCTATATACCAGTAAGACATGTGTGGTAGTCTTCTATAATTCTAGAGGACAGAGACAAGGGATCCCTAGGCCGAGCTAGACTATTAAAAGAAACCCACCCCCTCAACTTCTAAACAAAGTGGAGAGACACTGAAATTTTTACCTGCTCAACTATCTGAGTGGTCCTTTATTGTCTTTATTAAATTCCTGATTTGTATAGAGATAAAAAAGGAAGAAAACACAGCCCATCCAGGGATACTCAAGCCTATTCACAGGCTTTATGCATACAGTATGAGAAAAATAACTCAGAGGAGACAACTACACAAGGAATCTGATTTTTAACTGTAAAATGGGATGATGGTAACGGTGATGATGTGATGCTGATAGTGATAGGAATTATGGTGATGACAGTGATGTGCATTGGTGAGTATAATAGTGATGATAGTAATGATGGTGATAATAAAGATGGTGTGGTGGTGATGACAGTGGTAATGGCGATAATGATAGGCATGATCGTGAGAATGATAGTGATGATGCTGGAAGGGATAAAGGCGATGATGATGATGACGACGACGACGACGATGATGATGATGATGATGATGATGGGGATAGGGATCATAGTGATGGTGATGGGTGAGGATGAGGGTTATGATAATGGTGATGACAGTGATGGTGGGGTGATGATAACAATGAAGATTTTGTATATATATATATATATATATATATATATATATATATATATATATATATTCATGGTGAGAAAGGCTTGTTAAATAAAAGTTGATATAGCCTAGCATCACTCAAATATTTACATCCAAGTGCCACAATACTGTGTGAACCTGATACAAAGGACTTAAAATTTACAAATAGCTACAGCTCTTATAATGGGGAGGTCAGAAAACAAGAGTGGTAGATAATAAACTAATCAAGCAGATGAATCATTTTAAATACCTATGAAGCCTCATTAGCCACAGAGAAAAAGAAACATGAAACTAAGAGATAAAAATTTATTACAATAAAGAAGGACATTAAAGAAGATTTATAACAGAATCCCAAAGCCGATTATTAAACTTGGCAGAGCAACTTGGCTATGGAAAGTGGAAGATAAAGAAACAACATGGTAGTCACTGTTATGAGGAAATTGCCCTTTGTACTTGAGGCTTAAAGAACAATATTTCCACTCTGAAAATGTACACACACACACACACCATACACGCGCGCTTGCATGCACATGTGTGAACCCAGGTGCACATGTACATACATTATCCTCAGTAATTAATAATCAGAATTTACTTTTAAAAGAAAACAAGTTGTTAAAATAGAGTCTGTGAGAGTGTTCAGTAGATAAAATGGCTGTTGTAGAAGCATGGGAAACTGAGCTCAAATCCCAGCATTTACATAAAAGCAAAGAACAATAAGGCATATCTATAGCCACTTGTGCTGGATGGGGGCAGATGAAAAGGGGAGAATCTGAAGCTGATTGGCAAGCCAGCTGGCTGTATTGGTGCACTGAGAGATCTCTATCTGGAAAAATAAGGTGGGGAGTAATTGAGGAAGACCCCTGAAGTTAACCTCTGACATATCCCACACACACACACACAAACAAATAAGTATGTATACTTATAAACACATGAGTGCTCATGTACATACATATGCAAGGGCATACACACACATATATATACACTAAAAGAGAAAAACATCAAAAGAAATAGAAAAGCCTCAAACTACAACTAAATATTCAATAAGACAGAAGACTAAAAGTCAGTAAAATTTGTTGCATGAAAAGGAAGTTTGAAGTAGGAGTGTAGACGTGGAAGTAGAAGCTGAGGAGAGAGGAGCACTTACCTAGAATGTTCTATGGATAAGAGCCTTGTATCTTCCATTGACTCTTCTGCAAGGTGAATCAATGGATTTTAACCTCAATGATTATGGAGAGGTTGAAATGCTGGAACTCCAGAGCCAAATTGTGTTGTGGCATCTTTAGCTCGAGTAATAGCCTATTATTGTTCTTTTCTGTGCCTGACCTGACAACTTTGTGACCATCACATAACTTGGAAAGCATAGGCAGAGCATTGGTTTCCCATCAAAGAATGCTGTCAGCGATCATCTGAGGCCCCAAACAGGTTCTCAGCTTTGCTTTAACTTTCCTACCTAATGTTTATACAATATATTTGAAAAGTGCCTTGGTTTATGACATTTATTTTCCTATTATTATAAACACTTCAAGGAAAAGCCTCCACATTGAAGCAGGGAGTTTAAGGTAACTTATATCTGTGTCCCCTAGACATGGTCACTTATATTTGCCTCCGGAATAAATCCTCTTTGACATGAGAGATGTGCTTTCTACTTCTATTATTATGAGATGTTGAGTTTAATACTGAACTGAACACTGAGGCAAAACAAATAAGATCAGCCAAAGAGAAAAACAAAGCAAAAAGGACTTGGGAATGCAAGTTCATTCAAATCAAAAAGCCATTCCAACAGAGTTCTGCCCTCCAAATGTGGGTCCCACTGACACTCCTGCTTTGAGTATCTTGATCAGTTAGAAGTCTTGATTGGGCAGCTATCAAAAACAGAATGGTTTGTGAGGAAATCATAAATCTCTTGCAGTCTAAACCAGGAGGCTCTAGAGCTAAGAGAGTGTTTACATTCTATATCAAACAGTGGCACGGTGACCTCCAAACAAAACTCTCTATTGCATTTGTCTCTCAGCTCAGCTCTGTTTTCCTCTGTATATGATTTCTTTTACACATACCATCAATCCTTCTGCTCTTGAAGTAGTTGCCACTGGTTTATTTTAAGTTTAAGTTCCCTTATTTCCAAGCTTGCCATATTGGTCAAAGCCTTAGATTGATGCTAACAGGTTAAACATGTGTCATCTGTCTACTGAATGATGATTACTATAATCCAGTGAACAGGATATGATGATTAGAATGAGCCAAGGAATGTTAAATTGCATGAGTTAAAAATTGTGAGCACTAGTTCCTCACTAAAATATGAAGGATTGTGCTCATGCTCCAAAGCAGAAAGTGAATTGTGTTTTTTTCTTTTTTGGAAGGCCATTGTTGAGGGAGAGGGGGAGAGAAAGAGAGAGAGAGAGAGAGAGAGAGAGAGAGAGAGAGAGAGAGAAATTAGGTGCATGAAAAGGTAGGAAGAATCTGTGAGGAGTTTGGGAGGGTGAAATATGAATAAATGTATTGCATTAAAATATTTTAAAGAAAAGAGGTCTTCTCTAAAGTAACAACCTGAATTCTGCAAATCCTACCTTTTGTCTTAATTTTCTTCTTTTTAACCTTTCCATGGATTTTACTTTGTTTTGATCCACGGAAATGTTAAATATGTACCATTCAGCCAAAACGAAACAACAACAAAACCTCTCACTTACCATAGAAAACAGTCATTGGATAATTTCTATTCACTTTGTCCATTTGGAAGTAATTCCATTTTTTTGTAGATGAACTGTTTTTAAGAAGATAATAAGTAATGTTATGAATATTTATGACTGTAAAATGTTCTCTCTATGCAGCCTGTGGGCTTCTGTGAAGCTCCTCCATGAGGAACTGTCTGTGAGTTGCTCTGGTCACTGCCTAGACCTCTGCACTGCACATTTACAATACTTGGATTTCAGGAGACGAGGTCTGTACATATTCGTCACAGTCTATTCGAGCTCAGCATAACGCTGTTCAGATGCCAAATCACTCACCTCAGCCCAGGAGAAATGTCTGTGAACACTGCAGAAGTTCTACAAGGTACTTGGTAAAAAGCAAGGCACATTCTTTTATGAAAAGCAGTAGGGTGTGAGTCTCAGAGGGAAGAAAGGTGTGTGCAGTTCTCCTGCCAAGGCATCTCTGCACACAGATATACAATGCCTCTCTTTGCAATCTGGAAAGAAAAGTTGAATGTTGTTTGTATACTGTATTTTCACAGCATTTGATTGCAAGTGTGAATCCAGATGGGAAAGAGGTTTACTTTCAATGCAAAGCGATGACATCACTCATCTTCTCAGGGGTCTGGCCATGTGTCATCCCTCAGGCTGCATCAACTATATTCAGAGAGACTGAATACCAAGGGATTCAACACACAGGGCAAGGTTCTTAACCAGGAAGGTAAACTTTTGTTCTTTGGTTGATCTGATTGCCCTACTCTTCACTCCTCTTAATATGTCACTGACCTCTGCCTTAGGGAAAAAAAATCTACAGAAAATAAATAAGAAAGCAGACAGCACTAGAAACTCATGTTCCTTCACAAGAACAGGGGTCTAAGAGGCTGGTGTCAAAAATGAGAAAATGTTAACAAAAATCTAAATCAAAACGATGACCACCCAAAGCCAGACACAGGAAAACATGTCTGCAATCCTAGCACTCTAGATAAGAAAGCACAAGGTTGAGGAACCCAAGGTTATCCTTGACTACATAGAGAGTTCTAGAGTTCTAGGCAATTCTGTGCTGAATACAATCCTGTCTATAATTAAATGTAAAACATTATAAAAATGTAATTTTATTAAATGTAAAACATTATAAAATGTGGTCCCAATATATATATATATATATATATATATATATATATATATATATATATATATATATATAT
>LR750012.1:829314-906814 GCA_902729485.2 Mus minutoides
ATTTGGGGCCCCAGCCCTCCACCTGCTTCTTCCACAGGAATCATAAGGAGTACCCAACCACAGCCATTAATATTGACTAATGGCTCATTGATTCATGACAATTGCCAGACACTGATTACCAGTCTCTGAATATTGTTTTCTCCAATCTCTGCTTTATTCTTGTTTGGATGACAGTGAACAGGGACTCAAAGAAACTAAATAACTTGCCTTTGTTTAAAAACACTGGCAGATTTGGCCTCCTGTAATTTGTCCTGCGTTGTTGTTGTTGTTGTTGTTGTTGTTGTTGTTGTGTTTAGTTGGTTTGTTTTTTGTTTGCATCTTGTTGTGTCAAACCTATGCTGTTACTTAAACTTGAGTATTTCAATGACAGGAAAGAAACGCACCAAAGTCACAGGGAGGCACACATTCTCTCAGTAAGATGAGGTGAGGAAGTCTGGGCACGAAGATGACATTCACCTCTGCAGTCTGTCCAAGAGACATATGATACCTTATAAGATACCTGATGGGTATCTTCCTTACTTCTTCCCCATCTAACTGTCTGACATACACAGAATCTGGAGTCACTGATTCAGCTAGGCTGGCTGGCCAACAAACCCATGGATTCTCCTGCCCCTCTGCCTCCCAGTTCTGGGAACATCAGAGCTTCTATCCCACCCAGATTTTGATGTGGGTTCTTGGAATATGAACTCAGGTCCTCCTGTTTGTGTGACAATTTCCCCCAGGCCTAGGGACTCACCTTTAACCAAGAAAATATCTCAGATCATGGTGTTACTTCAGAAACCAAGTCCTCAAAAGCTCCGTGGTTTTTCTTGAGTGGGTCTCACTCTTGAGCTAGCTTTTCTGTGGAGTGCCAAACATGCTATAAACATCCCAAGGAGAGGCCTATGTGGCGGAAAGCCACGGGCTCCCCTCCTTTCAGTAGTCACGTTGTACACAAGCCAGGATTGGGGATGGATATACTCTGGTCATATAGGCTTCACCCTAGACTGTGAACACATAAGACCATGGGCATGACCTACTGAAGCAGCACCTCCATGTGCCACAGCCCAACATCATACAAGCTGTGAAATGCCTGCTAACCTAAGGGGCTAGATCTGAGTGTGATCTGGGATGCCTTCATGTTCAGATATGAAAGGGGCATCTTTGGGGAGTGAAGAGTAAATTATGTTTCTAGAGGCTTTGCTGGTTCTTTCAGAACTGTCTCTAGAACCCGTGTAGAAGGAAAAGAACAGTCAGGGATCCTCACCAGAAAAAGGGCGAGGAGAGCATTGGAAAGGTGATTCAGGAAAACCATTTTTTCCTGTTACTGTCGTTGCTTGCTAACTTGGGGTTAAAGGTTTTCCAAATGTACAATGGAGAATGGCAAGAAAGTATACATTCAAGTTCTAAAGAAAAACATATGTGAAGGTGGGTCACCAAGGATGACCAACTATGAAAAAGTTACATTAAAAAAACATTTTAAAAGCTCTGTACAAAGAGGTACTGTGGTCTTTCCTCTTGAAGATGGTAAGCATAAAAGATAAGAGATGGTTCCTCCTATGAAGGAAATTAGAGGTTTATTGGAAATCTGAGAACTAGCCACTTATCAGACAGCTTTCTACTGTCATTATCCATTGGAAACTCATAGGTAATCAAATACAGATCAGAATGATAAGTTGATAGGGGCTGGAGAGGTTACCCAGTGACTAAGAAAGCGTACTTGCTACTTTTCCAGAGAACACATGTTCAGTTCCTAGTACCCACATAGTATCTAACAGCTATCCGTAACACCAGTTCTAGGGAATCCAATAACCACTTCTGACAACTATGGAAACCAGGCACGCATATGGTGCACATACATACCTATAAGCACAACACTTAATACATAAATAACAAACAAACCTGGAAATAGTTAAAAGGAAGGGCAGAGGTGATGATATAGCTCCACAGTGGACACACACACACACACACACACACACAGAAAGAGAGAGAGAGAGAGAGAGAGAGAGAGAGAGAGAGAGAGAGAGAAATGAAAATAAATCTTAATGATAAGAGCTAATTTTAAAGATGGAGAAGTAATTGTGTTGTATATAACATAAGAACCTTGATGTTGCACTTATTGTAAGGATGGGATAAAGAAACAGCAATGTCTGGGAGAATCAGGAATGCATGATGATCATCCAGAGAAAAAGAGAAGGCCCTTAGTATATAAAGCTGAGGGTTATTTTCAGGAAGGAGGACCTAAGATTTCCAAAGCACAGATAGCAAAGACATATTTTACAGAAGTCAGATACAGGTAAGGGAGAGATGAGCAAAGTGTGAGGACAGGACACTGATGCTACTACGTGGAGAAAAAGACTATAGGCAACGAGACAAGGGAAACCATATTCTCCACATGATGATCTTCAATATGGCCTCAGCCACATCAAAACGAGCATTAGAATTTTAAAAACGTATGGTGTTTCTATTGCTTGGTGGAAGTTCATCTACAAAGCAAGAATGTGTAACAATACAAATGCTTGGATGTTTCAAAGCTCCAAGAGAAGTACAGCAGCTGGGATGTGTACGAACAAATAATCTGTTATGTGTGGAAATGAGCACCATACGTTTGCTGTGATGGGGGTCTCTTAGGAAGCTTCATTGCAGCACCATGAAAAATGGGAGCAGGGAAACTTTTCCAGCCAAAAGGGAAAAACGTGATGGATTCTTTTAATTTTCTTCAAGCTCAAATGTTCCCTCGCATATGCCAGTGTCACAAGAGGGAAACAAAAGCAGATGGGTATTGGCCTTATGCTCTTTTGAAAAACCTAAATGCAGCCACTTCTTGTACCAGATAAGTAATCAAATCATTTATTAATGAGTGTATTATATGTGAGTGTGTATCTCAGGAATGATGTGCATAATAGAGTCCCTACTGAAGCATGAGAATGTGTACCTATAGGAAGATATTTATTTGTTGAGGAAGATGCCCCAAGGATAACAAAGGCATTCTGTACTCACTGTGGTCACTACCCTAACACAGTCTCCATAGAACTGACTTATTCAGTGGAAATCTGAGAAACTAAAGTGTACAAATAGAGTAAGGGACTTGCCCAAGGCATCCAGCTGACCAGATGGCCTTTTATTATAAATCCATGCCCAAGGTTATTTCTATTACATCAAGAAAATTTCTGAGGTGATTAATCTTCATTGTCAAATTGATAAGGTCTAGAATATCAGTGCTTGACTGTGAGGAAGAGTTCAGAGATGTTTAACTGAGCACAAAAGACCCATCTCAAATGTAGACAGCAGCGGCATCCCATGGACCAACATCCTGGACTGAATAAAAAGAAGAAAGATAGTGAAACATCAGAAGGCATCTCTTTCTGCCTCTTGACTGTGCTGTGTGCGCATTCATGTTCTCTCTATATACCTTTCTATCTGTCTCATAAATTAATGAATGATTGATTAAAGTTCCATCCCACTCCTGATCTTGATTCAAGGCCTCCAATGTCTATTTATTGTCTATGAGATAAAGATCCAACATTCTTCACAGAGCACACACATGT
Organism: Mus minutoides; assembly: GCA_902729485.2. NCBI lineage: Eukaryota > Metazoa > Chordata > Mammalia > Rodentia > Muridae > Mus > Mus minutoides. Next base: position 832,842 of record LR750012.1, read on the forward strand.
AAGTAGGTCTTCATGAACCATTCTCACCTCAGTCTCTATCCTCATTTTCTACACCAAACTTATATCCCTATTATGTTTCCAGGAATCCTCATGGGATAATTTCATAGTGATGCGTGAAACAGGGAGAATACCTCAATTCCAAAATTTAGAACTGCAAAGTGCTCCTAATTCTGGAGCATTGAGAAAGTCATATTGCCATCATAAGCAGAAAGTACCACACCTGACTATGTGTGGTCATTTCTGTGTTCACAGCTCACTACTATGAAAATACTAACAACTTGGTACTCAACAGCCTTTGGATTAATTGCATAAAGTATATGTAAAATAAACATGAATTTCACACTTCGATTTGAGTTCCATCTCTAAGATAACTAAATATTTGCAAATGGTACAAAATCTGAGGGAGAAAATACATGCTCTGAAAGCCTCTGTCAGATACTTCAGATAAAGTACATTCAGCCATCCACATGAAGACAGATGTTAATCATCTAGGCTTTTAAATAATTTTTAAAATATGATTTTCATTACAGCTTCTACAGTGTTGACTGTACCCTCATAAAAGATAGAAGTAACAACACAAAGACATCCTAGGCTGTAGTGTGCCCAACTTACAATGGCAGTACTCAGTAGAACTCTAGTATAATACCATGAAAGAAAGCATGGACTTTGATTACTTAAGAAGCCCTTGATCTTAGGTAGAGTTCCTCAAATTTACTTGTTCTTGTTTGCATATGTATGTGTATCTACAGTTTTATAGTTTTTAAACTGACATGAGTTTGTGTGACTACCACAGGAAATGAATTACTTAAACTCTACTCTCATGGGGACCATTTGCTTTCTTCCCTCCCCTCCTGTGCCCTCCCCTCCCTTCTCTTTTTTTCTCTTGTTCCTCCCCCCTTCTCTCTCCCTCTCTCTCTTCCCTTCTCCAACTCTCCCTTTTCTTCTCCTATCCAACATGGCTGAATCTCTAAGACTAGCCCTCCTTATATAGTCCCAGTTGGCCTGAAACTCATGAAGTGAGCCAATAACCTTGCAGAGATCTTGCCTGACTCTGGCTCCTGAATGCTGGGATCAAAGGTGTGCACCACTGTGAAGAATCTTACTTTATCTGTGATATCTACAACTCTCCCATCCCAAAGCCCTGGCACTTACACCCTTTATCCTCAACAACTACCTGCCTACCCTTTGTTTCTAAAATGTTGCCTTTCAGCATGTTATATAGGCTGGAGAGATGAGTCAGAGGTCAAGAAAACTTTGTGTCTTACAGAGGACAGAAGCTCAATTTCCAAAACCCACATGGCATCTCACAACTACTTATAAATCAACACAACAGTATATGATGACCAAACTCTGTTCATTTAAAGTAAAATCAAACATACCAAGAAATGATAAAGCAGACCTTTGGGGATGATGAGTAAGTAACCAAGGTTATGTGTTTTGCTTTAGTTTTGAGACAATGTATCATCTACCAATTGATATCACAAAGCTGTACTAGATGCAGTATAAATGAGCCAAGTCTGGAGTGTAGAATATGATCCCATTTTTACCTGCTCTTCTTAAAAAGTATAGATCATGAACCTTTCGGTAGGGAATATACACCCAGATGACTTTTCCCCAGGAAGTACTCATTAACTCCACCATCATATCTTTGTATCTGGGTGATGATAATTTCTTGATAAAGGGTTTCCATTTGCCACACCTAGTAATGAGTTATCGGTGATTACATCTTAATGCTTATTCACCTGTGATCATTGAAAATGTAACTAGACTTTGCTAAACGTCCCTAGGGAGAGGTCAGCTTTCATGTGTAGCACCTCTGCTCTATCATTCATTTCTGCGAAGAACCACATATTGGTATGCACCTCTTATCTAAGTCATTTATAATTTGCCAAATTATACAAATATAGTGTCTTATTGAATCCTGTGATACTTTTCAAATATTATCACTTTTACTTTATATTTGAAAGTCAGACCCCAGTACTCTAAATATAGGGCCAAAACTCTTAATATGCATATATAACTTTGGGAAAGTTATTTATTAAATTTATCTATCTTTCTTATCTCATTTATAAAATGGAGATGAGTAAGGATTAAATGATATAAGTGTGGCACAAAAAAGGATACATATTCCTGTTCTAATCAAGGACAGCTGGAGGAACAGGTTGAGTATTTCAGTAAGTACCAAAGTGGGGGAAATGTTACAACAGAAAAAAATTGCTTAACCCTTTTGCTCTGAAATGGTTATTGGGCAAATATATCCCCATTTAAATGATGAATTACATGACTCCATAATATAACTATCACTTGCTAAAGTCAAGTCTATTATTTCTAGGTCTTTTGATAATATTCAGAACAGGTGAGGTCATCTCTTATGTTACATGCATCTTTCTGGGGTTCCAGCAGTCATACTTAAGGTACATTGTCTTGAGATATCAACAAATTTCTTTTGAGGCCAAATTAGGAGCTAAAAGGGGAAGTAAATAATAGGTAAGTAATGTTACTATGTCATTCAGAATATAAATTTTTACATGTATGGGCTAGCGCGCGCACACACACACACACACACACACACACACACACACACACACACATTTTGATTCCAATATCCCCTTCTCTGAGGGGAAGACCAAAACAGAAATTTTTAAATATTGCCATAAACAGTATGACACAATGGACCAGTCAACTGAAGCTTTGTGAGAGGGTTTTTGTTTTTTCTTTTTTCTTTTTTCTTTTTTCTTTTTTGGTTGGTTGGTTGGTTGGTTTTGTTTCTTTGTTCATTTGTTTGTTTCTCTGTTTGATTATTTTTTGTCACATCCATGGAACCTTAAGTATAATTTATATTTATGGTCATTTCTCAAATATATTGCTTACAATCAAAAGTCACAGAGAATCAAGTTTATGAAATCACTACAGGAAAGAACATACTAGAACACAGAGAGAAAAATTATTCTTTAAATTTAATGAATCTATATCTCTGGGTCCACCTCCTCCATATGTGAGGAATATAGTGTTACAGCAAGAATGTGAACTTTCCCCAACATATTTTTATCCATAGTGGGATTCAGTTTGATAGGGTTGGATGTGCATATGTTCACTCTATTGGGAATAAGTTAAAATTCTAGTAATGGGAAAGTTAAGGAATATATGCCAAATCATGATCTTCAGGGATAGAGCAAGGGCTCAGGTCTAAGACATTGAATCTAACTTGCATCCCGTTCCATCATTCCTGTTCATGTTCTGAGCATTAATTCAGAGTTGAGTGGATTTCTATGAAAAATAAGAAGCAGATAATAGAAGCATAGAGATGTAAACTTTAAGGGTCAAAGAATATATAAGAAGTTAAGAAAAGAAAAAAGAGAAGAGAAGAGAAGAGAAGAGAAGAGAAGAGAAGAGAAGAGAAGAGAAGAGAAGAGAAGAGAAGAGAAGAGAAGAGACAAAGAAAGAAAGCAGGCAAGCAGACAATTGAAAAGCCATTCTGTGCCTTCGTTGTGTTCATCCACATGTGGGGCATACTTCAGGGAAGGAAGGACCTGCAATTTTCAAGTGGTTAGTAGATATTTCCTAAATTCAAATGTGAAGAGAAAACATAATTTAAAATGAAAACATGGCCAAATATCCAGGAACAATAATGGCATTGTAAATAGTGTCATAGAACTATAACTAAAAAGGGAAAGAAGAAATTACTGAGGCAATCATGGCTAGGGCTTTTCCCAAGTTAGTCACTGAGCAGAGAAACAAGATCAATAAACCCCAGGAAAAGTTCTCCAAGACTCAAAGTCAACCAATCAATCAAAAAAAAAAAAAAAAAAAAAAAAAAAAAAAAAAAAAAAAAAAAAAAAAAAAAAAACATTGTATGACATCAAAGTCAACAGTTCCTCCTCACCTCCTTTTGAAACATCTCTGGAAGTCAAATCTCTAGTTTATGTAGTTACTGCCCATTTGCCAGGCATTTATCCTAATTTATCTCTGTCTGATTTCACTGCTTGGCTTATTCATAATTTTTTTCAATTGATGATTTATGAACAAGACACAAAGAGCCATAACACACATGAGAGCCAGTAGATACACAGGGAGATCTGGGAAAAAGAACTCTAATGAGTGCCATAAAAAAATCAGACAACAAATGCATTCCCATATATGTGGGTTGAGAATATAGGTAAACAGGAAGACCTGAAGAAGTCAGGGAACCAGCTGGATAGTAGCTCCATCAAACACAAAAGGAAGAACAGAGTAGATTTCTAAAAAGCTTTAAGAGGCTTTTACTCAAGTGGACAGAATGCCATTGGTGGTCTAAACCTCAGCTTGACCAAATTCTCCAAGCTGTCAAACATCAGAGGGATGAGTCATGACAATCAAACAGAGGATACTTAAGTCCACTGTCTCCCACCATTAGTGCCCAGTGATCTATCACCACAGCCACTACAATTAGTCTCTGTCTAGTTAAGTCTAAGATACCAAAGAGTTACGTCAGTCTGAAAGCTGCTCACAAAACAAAGAGCCTGTTGAACTTGGAAAAGCCAATTCTACAAGCCAGGGGGCAACCCAGTGTGCTCCAGTAATCATGAAAGTCACCCTGGTCCTAGTGTGAGGGAATGATGAAGAGCTGGTTCAGAGAAAACAAGAAAACACAGATGTTTCTCCCTAACACGGAGTGATTTTCTTTTCCTTCACCCATCCTAAAGCATTAGAGAAACTAGATCACAAAAGATGTGGATTTTTATACTACCCTAAAATTCACTAGTATCTTGTTTTATCACCACTCCACCTTTCCTCTTGTCATTATAAGGTGTTATTGACATCACTTTTAGCAACAATAATTCTGGACCAATGAATCTGCTGGCCTCACCAGGGCCAAGAAGGACAAATTCTTCTCCTGTGACAATTAGGGTCCCCTCCCCTTCTTGATGTATTCTGAAGGCTGTACAAGGAACCAGCTAACAGATCTGTATGGATTCCCAAGCAAAATCAACAGGAGGACATTGTCCCACCTGTAATGCCACAGAGAGATGGGTAATTGGATAGTTACTTTTGCTGTTGACAATGCCATAAGTAGAAAAGAAACTCCACATAGTCTAGCAAAGAGGTAATTGGCCAAGATCCCTTAGTAGTAGAGGCACAGATGGAAACACTGGGGAAATTTATACCATAGCAAAGGGAAGGAATCTATATGAAGATTTTCATTAAAGCCAACATAAAAAGTGTTATCCACACATTGCATATTCCTTGCTTGGTCTTACATCCCACATCTTGCATAATAATTTCCCGCTTTTCATCTTTTAAAACTGATACATAATTGGTTCACTTCATACAATTGGTTTTTGTTAGTTTCTCTGTTGCTATATGGCAAAACATTAACCAAAAAAGCTTTGGGAGGAAAGGGTTTATTTCATCTTATAACTCTCAGGTCACACTCCATCTCTGCAGCAAGTCAGGGCAGGACAGTAGCACCATCCACAGTAGGCTGGCCAACAAGCACCAACCATTAACCAAGACAATGACCCCACTGGCTTGCCTACAAGCCAATTAATTGAGGCATTTTCTCCATTGAGGTTCCTTCTTCCAAGATGACCATAGATTGTGTCAGGTCACCAAAGCATTAACCAGTACACAGTTGTTCTGTTTATGTCCTGAGAAACATGGATCACCACAATGAGTCTTTCCTAGCCTTCCTGCTCTCTTCAACCTTGCCTGAGTCAGCCTCCTCTGATGGGTGTTTCCACTCAGAATGTATCATTACTATTAACCAGACAACAGCAGTCTTCAGCTTCTCAGTACTGGCTTTAGGAATGGCCATGTGTGCCAAGCCCAAGTCACCATGAGTATTAAATGACAGTAGAAATCACTCTAACTACTTCTCTTTTGTTTCCTCATGAGAACAAAAGAAATCATTATTCTCCAAGGCTTTTCTAACCCAGTCATTCTGTGATTATACTTCATCTCTGCTTCCTGCACCTTTGGCAAGAAACAACAGCAAACGGGACGGGTAAATGTGCTATCCTCACCATGAATTATTAAAAGATACTCCCATATTTCTATGGCAATCAAAGCAAATATAAAAACATCCATAACAGAACAAAACTGAATTTTCTCCCCAGACTTATAACATTTCTGAATTACCAGAAATCCAATTGAATATGAGGTGTGATAATAACAAAGATAGATATTCAGTGTGCGGCCCTTAAATACTGCTACTAAAACTGTTTATATCCTTGCACATCATTATTTTTTTGTTCTAAGAGCCAGTATTTTCTTGAGGGAGGATATCCTTGAAATCATTCCAATTGGAAAAGAAGCTACAATGTACAAAATTTCAAACTAAGCTGCCAGACATTGTTCAATTTGCACACAGGCATCCCCTAGCAGTTCAATAGTCAGCTCTAGTCTCAGAAATACCTCACTATTGGCTCCCTACTGTGCCTTTGAACATATCATTGGCTACACACCTTGCATCTAAAAGTAAACCAGTAAATTACCCACCTCTTATGACAGAGAGTAATACCTAGACATATTAGCACCTCACTGTTATGGTAAGGAAGCAATCTTAGAACCAAAGGCCTTGTAACCTTGGACTGGGCTTCAAAGAGCCTGACATCCAGAGGTTCCCAAACATCTCTTTCTGAGCACCCTGTTTTCAGCATACACAAGAATCCCAAGCCTCCGTGTTTGCTTCTTCTATTGTGAATATATGCAAAACAGTAAAATGGTAATTGCAGGCACTGTACACCCTCATTGAGCTCATTTGGTTTAAATGCAGAGAGCTGTGATTCTTGTCATTCATTATCCAGAGATAAAACTCTTTCATGTATTTTTGAAAGAAGGAAGTGAAACAGCAGGATTAGGAGGCATCAGTCCATTTAATTATTGTTTACAAGTCTCAGTGGAATGGCATGCCAAGTCTTCTTTGCTACCCAAACTGTGTGCTAGACAGAGCCACGGCTTCATCCTTGCCAAAGAGTCCTGAGTAGTTGAAGCAAGTCAATCCATCAAGTGAGAACTAAGAGAAAAAAACACTCAAGTATAGAAATATGAAAGGACATTCAGTCCTTGGGCTATTCAAACCAATTATCTGAATTATGGAGAGTTCCTGAGTGAGGACTCAAATCTTAAGGGAGCTTAGGTCTTCACTTGACATGATCTACTCCCAGAATTCCTGGACATTAGACTCTGAAGATGGCGATTTCCCAAATAGGAACACAAATGCCATGAGATAGAACAAAAACGGAGATAAGAGAAAGACCAACAAGAGATCTTCCTAAGTGTCTTCCAAATTCCCTCTCTGTCTACGTTATCTATGGATCCCCAAACTAACTTAACCACATACTCTTTCAGACCATTAAACTGCAAAATGTCTCTTCTTAGTACAAATTCCAATTAAGCTAAGCTTTCTTGAAGGTGTCTAAGATATCTATGGCTTAGCAATGGTATAATCACACAAATATCACAACAACATGCAGTGTGGTGGAGTTGAAAATGCTGGTAAGTTTGAAAGTTATTAATGCACACCTCTCCAAATATGGTATTCAGAAGGCAAATGAATCTGTAATATTTTAGGGAAAGATGAACTGAACAATGAGAGGCACACCCACATATACTTCTTCTAATTACCAAATATATTTATTTATTTATTTATTTATTTATTTATTTATTTATTGTGAATGTATGCAAGTAGGCACACACATGAGGAGTCCAGAGGACAAACTGTAGGAGTTGCTTTTATATTTTGCCATGTGTGTGTCCTGGGGGTCAAAATCAGGTCATTCTTAATATTTGCACATTTGAAATGCCATTGCTTATTATTTGAGTTTTGCAACATAGTACTATAACATACATATAGACAGTAAAATGGCTACTAGAGAGAAGTGCATTACCATCTCTCATTTCATACTTATTTTTTGACAAGGGATGATAAAACACAATTAATTAAAAGCACCTCTAACTCAATACAATTGGATTCATTATAGTTCTCATACTGTATGTTGAAAAGTGCCTACAAGGTTGGAGATTCTGAGATAAAATAAAGACGAGTGTAGAAGCTGACAACCTCATTTTATTACAAACAAATGAAACAAAATTCACTGGAAGTGGGCAGTGAGAGAGGCTGGGGAGCTTTGGAAATGAGTAGAATAAGTAGATTACACACAAAATAAACTGTCCCAAAGTCCTGGGTTTTCAAGTAGATAAAATCATTTCCCATGAATACAGGTGAGCATATATATGCTGATACTAAACAATTAAGAAAATGAATTCTAGACAAAGGTTTCTCATTAATAGAATAGAAACTTCCAGATAGATAAAAGACGCTAGAATAATCCAGGATCCAAGTGAAACTGGATTATAGCTTGATCAGTAATAATTCATCTTTAGCTTTAAATATGCACATGTGTGTTTACATTCAAAATATTTGTAGATAAATGTAAATATGTACACATTTTCTTGAACTATCACCTCTGAAGGATAGATACAGTAACACCTAACATTAAGGGCTCTATACCAAGTCCCTTACTTCTTTATGCATTGCCCAATAAGATAAAAACAGGGTTCACTAGATAAATAAATACTTCCAGATCAAAGATATAAAATAAATCAAGCTGGGGGCAACATCATTTAGTACAAACATACCTTAAAATTTGTACTGAAGGTGGAAAAATCAAAGGGACCCAGGAATAAAATGGAGCCATCAAAGGCACAAATAGAGAAACAAAATAAAGTAGTAGTGTGTTATAAACCAAAGAGAAAATAAACAGCAGAGGCAGGGCTTTCTAAGAGGGGCAGGGAAAAGAGCACACTAAATATTACCCTATCTACTCAATACTTAGAAATGTATATGTGTGTTGATCTCACCTGAAGAGGTCAGAGGTCTAAGACTATTTCAGCTGTTCTATTCTTGCAATCTTGATTCCAGATTCCCTTCATTTTATTGCTCAGTAACCCTTGATGAATGACACTTACTTCATAGCCCAAGACAGTTCCTCCAGCTCCAGTCAGCAGAAGAAAAGTATGGAGATGTCTTTGTATATAGATTTTTCTAGACCTCAATATATCCACTACATTGGTTGGCTATAACCCAACTACGTGATAACTTCTGGATGAGTGTGTGAGAAATGAGTTTTATTATGGATGACCATGTGATCAACTAAAAATGCAGGGTTGAGAAAAACTTATTTTAATAAAAAAATATTTAATCTATGAATCTATTAATAAAGTAGAAGAGCAGATTAGTTTTTGTCAACCTGACATATGCCAAAGTTACCCAGGAAGATAGAACCTCAGTTGAGAAATAGCCTTTATTAGACTGGCCTGTGGGGGTGTCTATGGGGTATCCTCTTGATACGATGTGGAAGAGTCTAGTTCACTGTACATGGTGTTGTTACTCCTTGGTAGGTAATCTGCACTATAAATGAAAGCAGGCTGAGTAATCCAGGAAAATTGAGCCAATAAGCAGCATACCTCCATAGTCCCTGTTTTAGTTTCTGCCTCCATATGCCTGCCTTGAGCTCTTTCCAAAGTTTCCTTAGATAGGAGACTTTAACCTTCAGGCAAATATATCATTTCCTCACTAAGTCAGTTTGAGCAAGTCTTTTATGAAATCAATAGAAGGGCAAATTAGGGCAGAAAGGGAAAGTTACATTGTAGGTCCTGGAGAGATGGCTCAATGACTAAAAATGCTTGCTATCAGCGAGGACCTGAATTTGGTACACAGCGCCCATGCTAGATGTCTCATAACCTCCTGCAAGTCCAGCTCTAGGAGGAGTTGCCACTCTCAACTAGACCACGTGCTTTCCTGGTTCATTTCTTTTTTTTTTTTTTTTTTGGAACAAAAATCATTAACATTGAAATGTCCTCACTTATTTCTCTTTTTCTTTACTATTGAAGAATGTTGTAATCTGAACGCTTGTACAAATTTGTTTGTTGAAATCTTACCCCATCCCATTGATGATATTGATATATGAGTGATAATGGTATTGATATATAATGCCTTTGAAAGTGATTTGTATATGACATTATAGCTTGGGAAGAGTCTTTCCATCCATTCCACCATGTGAAGACAAAAGAATTCATCAGCTCTGAGCAGGGAATACGCTGTCACCAGACCCTGGATCCCTCAATACCTTGAGACTGAATCTCAAACCTCTGAAACCAATAAGAATAATTTTTCTTGCTTATAAGCACATAGGTTATTGAGTTTTGTTACAGCATCTCCAAAAGATTCATACCAGAGATAAAACCCCACTGAATGATTGGCTCTTCAAAGTACTTTGTTTGTTATGTGTTCAGCACCTTGGGAATCACACCTGGAACCCAGCCTTGCCATTGAATCACCAAAGCTTTCAGTGATGCTGTAAATATTAAATTCTCCAAATGCAGGCACAGTCAAGACAGAAAGATTCTTAGTTCCTCAAACCTAACCCCACACTACTCAGTGCCAGTCAGAAATTCTTTCTTCACGCTAAGTGCTATAGTCATAAAGCTAGACCTAAGGACAGTGAAAAAACCTGCATATACTGTCTGCCCTTAAGACAGACAGCCCTTATCCATCTCTACTTACTAGTAGAGATGGAAGGCTCATAAGGTGGCTGTGGCATCAGTAGGCTCGCCTTCATGCTGCTTACTTACAACTTGTACAATATAAAAGACTTGTTTGTCCCCATGGATGCTGAATGTGCTATGGCATTCACAACTCACTGAGTATCAGATAAGTATGAGTTAAATCATCTAGAAACAGAAGGAAACATTTCCTTTGTCTTCTTCCAGAATACCTCACACACTGTTGCATTGTATAGTCAACACCCAGTAAAATAAACTATTCAGAAAAAAATCCTCACCTCTCAAAAAAATAAGTTTGAACCTAATTATGTCCAGGTGCCTGGAAAATACAGAAGTGGATGTTCACAGTCATCTATTGAATGGAACACAGGGCCCCCAATGGAGGAGCTAGAGAAAGTACCCAAGGAGCTGAAGGGGTCTCCAACCCTATAGGTGGAACAACAATATGAACTAACCAGTACCCCCAGAGCTCATGTCTCTTGCTACATAAGTAGCAGAAGATGGCCTAGTCGGCCATCATTGGGAAGAGAGGCCCCTTGGTCTTGCAAACATTATATGCACCAGTACAGGGGAAGGCCAGGGCCAAGAAGTGGGAGTGGATGGGTAGGGGAGCAGGGCTGGGGGGGGAGGGTATAGGGAACTTTCGGGATATCATTTCAAATATGAATAAAGAAAATATCTAATAGAATAAAATAAAATAAAATAAAATAAAATAAAATAAAATAAAATAAAATAAAAAAGAGACTGTCACATTCTTCACTTCAGTCCACACACACAAAAGCTTTTAAATAAATGATTAAGTATTTTCTTGTGAAGTAATAAAATAGATGATGAAGAAGATGAAGATATAGATAGATAGGGAGAGAGAGAGAGAGAGAGAGAGAGAGAGAGAGAGAGAGAGAGAGAGAGATTTTTATGTATGGATGGAAGGCTAGGTTGGTGTATATATCTGCCTATGTATGTATATATGTATGGTCAGAAATACACACTCATACATACATATTTGCTCTGAGTTCTTTTGAAATTTTCCACATACAGTTACCACATTTTCAAATTTTGCCTTAAAAAGTATGCAATTTTATACTTTTAGAAGAAAACTAGTCATGAGAACTCACAAAAAAAGTCCACACTAATTTTTTAAAGACAAACATTTACGTATAAAATATTAATTTATTCTCTCCTACAAGTAAGGAGCCTCCATTGATTTTCTTTGCTCAAAGCCATCAGGTTAATTAAAGGTTTAATGGTGGAATCTAGCTACACTTAGATGAACTCTCTTCTTTCTTTGAACCTGCTGTTTTTCGCATTATAAATGTAAAACGTGCTTCAGCAAGTCTGGAAGCAACTTGGCTATTGATTTCCTAAAACCCACAACTTGAGATTTGCCCTTTAACTCCATGATAGAATAGGTAATGTCTCCCCGGGAGTTGTTATGAGCCTATCCATTATTTGATATGAGAATCCAATCATTATGCAAGTGTAAAGGACAGAGAAAGAGAGAAGAATTGTGATTTAAAAAGAGAAAGATATGAAAAAGAAGTGAGAAATGAATAAGAGGACCTTGGAGCATCATTCCCATCCAGTTGAAGTAAAGTGTTTCTTATTTCTTATCTCTATTTCAATCTTGAATTAGGGATTAGGTTTCCTCCTCTAGAGAAAGGATGAAAAGAGCAGAATAGCTGTTGCCTGTGTTCTCTGCTTTGCTTATTTCCTAGCTGGAGCTGCTATACCCATTGCAATGCTACACTTGAGTCCATAACACCCTCAGTGACTTGTGCATCCACTAGCATCTGTAACACTCTCAGCTACCCACACATCCCTTTCTGTAACTAGACCATAAGTTCTTTTATTAGAGGATCTCTCCATAGCCAACAGTGTCAGGTTATAGGTTCTCCCAGAAGCAGGCCTTGAGATGAAGCCTGTCAAAAGAGTACTAAGTTCTTTGCCTAAAAGATGAAAATAAAGGAAACAACTAGGCACAAGGGATAGCCATACTGCTGCAGTGTCGCCCGAAATCGAAAACAATGCTTCCAGGACTGCACAAGGCTGGTTCCGCAGGATTGGAGCTTCAGACCAACGAGTATGAAAGGTGTGCTGTGGAAAACAGATGTGACAGTGAGAGAGCCAACTCCAAACAGAGTCAGCTCCAGGAGAGGGCTAACAATTAAAGATTGTTGGCCAGCAGGGCTCACAAAAGCTAGGGGTTAAGTCTTTAAGTCCTGAAGGAGAGGTGAAGCATCCAGTATGCTATTTTATGTATTTTTCTACTATTTGGAATTCTGCAATGACGACAGCTATTGTCTTGAAAATTGTAATACAACTCTTGAAAATGAGTTGTCTTAACACTGCAGTCATAAGAATTCCAGAGATATGAAGTATCAGGAGACTCTCAGAAATAATGAATGGATAGATAGTTCTCATATTCAGGCCACTCCCCACGAATCAACCCTTTTAGAGTAATGTACGTTTCAGAGACAAGAGACTTAGTCTACACATAGACTTTCTCCAAAAACCCATGGAATATGGAAGTGAAGTTAGAGTTGATAGAGTATATAGGAGGTAATAGAATAGAAATAGACACTCCTGGACAATTATTAAGTTTTTCTATAAAAGGGGGCAGGAAATAATGTGATAGAATGTAATGAGGAGCCTGAGATTAAGGATTGATGGAGAAATTGAGATATAGAGATCAGTGAAAGTGTAAAGATAGAGCTAAAGATGATAAAGATGATAGAGAGGTAAAGATAACAGATGTGTTAGAGATGAAGGTGACAGAAATATTAGACATAAAGAGGAGGTGGCAGAGATAACAGAATGATATGACAATGATATCAGATAGAGATGACATGAGGGAGCTGATAAATATGATAGAGTGCAGATGATAAAGATAAGAGAATAGAGATTATTAGAATGGAGATATATAGTAATGAGAGAGACTGAGATGATCAATATAATGGAGAGAGACAAAGATTACAGTAAGAGTTATGACATGGAGATGATGGGGGTGATATGAGGATGAAAATAACAATTGACAGAGATAGCAATGATACTAATGAAGATGAGATGACAAAGATGGAGGTGATAGAAATGACAAAGATAGGGGAGGGTAATGCTGGATGATGTGAAATCCTGAGCACATTGGAAAATGGATGGAAGCAAGCTGTCAATTCCAATGCAACATAAAGAGCTAAGACAATACTTCTGGAGTAGCAGACCAACCCAGTCCAAAACTTCTCATTTTTCACATGTAAACTTCACTTACCTATATGGGGAGTACCAGAGTTGCTCTTCAAGAAGAGAAGAAAGGAACAATGTACCCTCTTTATTGCCAGAATCACTATTGTATATTGACCAGATTAAACAATTACTTTTAGGGGTACAGACTCCCCTACAAAACACTCGAAACAGAAAAGATCTTCAGAGTTAGATTTAGTCCTGCTTATGTTGGATTGCCACAAGAATGGGATCTCAGAGAAGTCATTCAACCTGCCTCACAATGAAGGTTAAAAATTGTTATAATTAAAACTATCAAACAGTAAGTAGAGGTGTGTTAGTAGTCACTGTTATATTGCTGTGAAAAGACACCATGACCAAGACAACTCGTATTAAAGAAAATATTTAATTGGGAGCTTGCTCAAAGTTTCAGAGGTTTAGTCTATTATGATCATGACAGGAAAGATGCCTCATGTGAGAAGATGCTAGAGATGTAGCTGACAAACACAGACAGAAATAGAGACACACAGAGTCTGGAATCTTTTGAAACCTCAAAGATTACCCAAGGTACATGCTTCTTCTTCTTCTTCTTCTTCTTCTTCTTCTTCTTCTTCTTCTTCTTCTTCTTCTTCTTCTTCTTCTTCTTCTTCTTCTTCTTTTTATTAGATATTTTCTTTAACATTGCAAATGTTATCCCCCATCTCCTTCCTCCTCCCCCTGCTCACCAACCCACCCACTCCCATTTCCTGTCCCTGGCAGTCTCCTATACTGGAGCATATAACCTTCATGGGACCAAGGACCTCTCTTCCCATTGATGACTGACTAGGCCATCCTCTGCTTCATATGCAGCTAGAGCCATGAGTCCAACCATGTGTTTTCTTTGTTTGGTGGTTTAGTCCCAGCTATCCATTGGACAAAGCACAGGGTCCCCAATGAAGTAGCTAGAGAAAGTACCCAGGGAGTTGAAGGGTTTTGCAGCCCTATAGAAGGAACAACAATATAAACTAACCAGTAACCCTGGAGCTCCCTGGTACTAAACCACCAACCAAAGGAATACATGCTTCTTCTAACAAGGCCCATACCTCCTGATTTTTATAATCCTTTCAAGTAGTTCCACTCCCTAGTGACTAGACATTCAAATTCATGAGCCTGATGCAAGTCATTCTTATTCAAACTACCACACTAGGTGCCCATCAATAGATGAATTGATGAGAAAACTTTCTCATCCATGTATCTATCTATATCTACTTCTATCTATCTGTGAGAACATATAATAAAATTTTATAAAGTAATAAAATAGGAAAATGAAAGTTACAGGAAAATGTGTAGCATTGGAGAGTGTATTAAGCAAAATGTCCTAGATTCATATACAGATAGTATATTCTCTCTCATATTTATATACAGGCTTATAATATGAAACCAAAAATGTGAAACAGAAGAAATGAGAAAGGAGAAAGGAGAAGATGCTACATGTGATGAAGAAGAGTAAAGGAGACTATGTGGGGCACAGATTGGGTACAAAGAGGAGGTTCAGGGATGGGAGAAAGAAAGAAGGAAGAAACTTATCAACACATTTATTTGAAGATACTATGATGAACACGTAGAATAATATGCATACTAACTTTTAAATTTTTAAGTAAAAAGAAAAATCTCTGATCTTTCAGGGCCCTGTGAAACAATAAAATATAAATATATAAAAATATTTGCAATTATTAGACTGTTCTAAAGCCTCAGTTCTCAACCTGTGTGCCACAACACCTTGGGGCTCATACTACCCTTTCACAGAGGTCACCTAAGACCATCTGAAAACACAGATATTTACATTGTGGTTCATAACAGTAGCAAAATTATAGCTATGAAGTAACAACAAATATAATCTTACGGTTGGAGGTCACCACAACATGAGGAACTATATTTAAGGGTCACTGTATTAGGAAGGTTGAGAGACACTGACTGCACTAGGGTATCATTTGTCATTAATTCGGGAGATACACATTGTGTAACATTTTCTGTTGTGCACATAGAAATTTTCTAGGCACCAGAGAGATGACACTTCTGAAGAAAGACAAGGGCTCCATGGAGTTAATAGTCTAATTGGACAGAGACAAACAAGTCAAACGCATAAATAACTATAGCTATTGACCAGTTCCATGTTGTCAACAAACATGACGCTTAGAGAATCCATGTCTCTTTCTAACAATGGATGCTTAGAGAATCCATGTCCCTTTCTTTCTAACAATGGACTCCTCTACTGTGAGGATTATATCACAATGGGCCTTCTGATGTGTGGTGTCCACAAGGATGTTGTCTGACTGCTTTCTTTGCCTTTTGTGTTTTCCATAAACTGACAGCTCCATATGGTTGAACTGAGTCCTGATCAATCTTTCAGCAGAGTTCCCCACAGGTAGCCTGGTATCTTTTGGGTGCCAAATGCTGTGTAGCTGCCTCTTTTCTTAGACATAAGCAATCACCAGTGGTTGACACTTAGATCTAGGTTCATTAACCTTCCCCAATCAGGGAAGCTGTAACCCAACTGGTCTCATAACCAGCTATGTCCATTTCACCCAGGGATGTGTTTTTACAGTGCATGCTCTCTAGCTGGTACCCCGGGATTTTGTGGTATAGAGGAGTTAGTCAATGGGGAAAGGGGGGATCCTGAAGGACTTATTTAAAACTTTAACACTAACATTTCATCAAGCCGTCCTCAAACTGTTTCTCATTGTTTAGTGACAAACAAGAAGAGCAGCTTTGGGGTCTTACACAGGCCACAAGCTAAGAGTAAACTGGCTACAGCAAAAACAAAACAAGTTCTCTTTCCTGGCCCAGAGCTCATGAAAGCTACAATTTAACACAGTAAAATGAATTTGATTAGTCCTCTCCTATATCTCCAACACCTATCCTGAGTTTGAGGCCAACATAGAACATCCTTTTACTGATTTAACTCTGACTGAATCCGAGCTAAGGATCCATCAACAGCTGATGGGGTCTAGGGGAGAATCAGTTTTCATTAAGGATATAGGCCCTAGTAGGTTGGCCACCATGCTCCAGTGAATGGCCTCACACATGTGAGTTTATTTACAATCAGCATAAGTTGGACTTCATGGGTTATTAAAAGGGGGGAGGGGAGGAGAAGACATAAAGTTGGACAGAAAAGTAAGAGTAGATTTGTGTCTGCAAGAAGTTAAGAAAAGGAGTGGGGGGATATGATCAGTTACAGTATATGCATGTATGAAATTATTAATCAATGCAGAATAATTGTATTTAAAAACAATATTGGAGCTGCAGAGATTTTCAGCTGTTAAGAGTGTGTGTTGCTTTAGTAGAGATCCTGGGTACAGTTTCCAGCATCCACATGTGGTTCACAACCATCCATAATGCTAGTTCCAGGAAATACTATGCCATCTCTGGCCTCCATGGGCATTGCACATACATTGTCCATATACTATAGTCAAGCAAAACAGTCATACAAATACAATAAAATAAACACTAGAGTTTTTTGTAAGTTTTGAAACATTTTCATTCTATGAAGCCACAATTACTCTGATACCTAAACCACATAAAGACCCAACAAAGAAAAAGAACTTCAAACCAATTTCCCTTATGAATATCAATGCAAAAATACTCAAAAAAATTCTAGCAAACTGAATCCAAGAACACATCAAAACAGTTATCCATCATGAACAAGTAGGCTTCATTCCAGGGATGAAACATTTTTAAAACATCATTAATTAGTTAGTTATTTTTTCCTTAGATGGTCCAAGAAGATGGAAAAGCAGTGTTGAAACCAAAAACCAAGGCTCCTAAAACGGAAACCAAGGCTCCTAAAACGGAAACCAAGGCTCCTAAAACTTGAGGCAGGACATGCTATCCAAACCTATGTCAGTGTGAGGCTCAATGGATCAACTCTGCAGATGTCTGGTTCATTGTCCTCTACTGCTCTACCCACCTTCTACTTAGTTAAAACGCTTTCCCCCTTCCCCATGTCTTTGTCTAATTTTTTTGTGAACGTGCAATGGAGAAAGTGTCCTCAAACAAGGACGGAGGTGATTCTCCAGTTCCCTGGTAATCATTCTACTAAATCAACCTCCAGAATGGGTCCCGCCTGTGTTGCCAACAAGACTCCCACCCCTAAACAATGATGTTGTTACACAACTGTGTCTGAGAACAACTTTCTTTCTCACTAATTAACTGGACTTTTACAGAAAAGTGTCTTGCTTCACTGTCCCTTTGGTTATTATTACACAGTCCAGGCAGCAAAAGCCCAGTTTAATGTTTGCCTCTTCTTTTTAGAATCAGGTGTTGGGTCCCAGTAGGACCATTGTTTGAGATCATCTAAGGAAAGGTGGGTAGGAGAGAAATACTTTGTGTACCTTGTATCCCTAAGATTCCATTGGTTCTATAGAAGAAAAAAAAATACTCCAGAAGAGAAAGTACACAAGAGCTTCAGCAGCCTGAAAACCATAGGAAGACAAGTGAGCATCATTTTTTAAACCACTTCCCCTACAGGCATACGTTACATTGCCCACATCAAGCCTTGTTAATCCAATTTCCCCATCCCTATCCAAGAAAAAGGGAGGCACTCATCATGATCAATACTCCTCGTCTGATGATAAACAAAGACAGATGAGCCTGTGAGGCCTGTCTGGTATTTGTAATTACTGTCTCTGTAGGCATTCAATTACAGATAATGAAAAGGTGACACCCCACCCCACCCCCCCTCCTGGCTGACAGAAGAGCATTGATACAGACTCCCTGGCCTGGCACATACTGTCAGCAGGTATCATTTCTTTCCTCAACCCAACTTCAGCTCACCCCACCACAGAAGTCTCTCAGTACGCAAAAGCTCTAATGCCATGACACGTCCCCTAATGGAATTTTCAAAGAATAAAGCCATTCCTTCATCCCATTTTTTCTCTGGTTGAGCACTTCTGGGTTTGTGCCTGCATCATGAACCGGATATGACAATGTTCTGTGACTAAGATAAGTTGCCTGAAAGCAAAGAGGTGAGCTCAGGTTAGCAGTGATACCTTCAGTGGTATTAAAGGCTTTCATTCACAAGCCAGGCAGGAAGAAGACTATCCAGGATACTCTTTCTGCTGGCCATTATTCAGTTTAAAACATGTGAATATACACATTTGTTAGCTTTTCTATTTGAATATATTTCATGAATGAGCATACAATTCTCTTTTATCTGCTGAGAAGTACAGAAGAGACCTGTGAAATGAAGAACATCTGTTTCTGATCATTGTGCTTTAAGAGGGCAACCTCTTAGATTAAGCTAGTCATAGCCCTTGTGGGTCCATATAGACATCCAGGACTACTGTATTGGTTTTCATAATTCACACAGATGTTCCATTCTCCATAAATGTCCTCAGCCAAGCATATCTGCTCCTCCATTACCAGCAGAGCTCACTCAATGGTGCCCAGCACCAGAGGTGCATAAGTGTACTGGACACCTTATCTCACTGAAGTTGAACCACACTGAACCTGGTCTTTTCATGAAGCTGCATACTTGCTTAGAATTTCTCCACCACTTCATCCCCTTCATCTCAGCAGAACCCTCTATCTCCAACCCAATCAAGTGAAAAGAATCCCTGATCCCTGTCCTGTTTCTAGTAAACACAATCCTTCCCCACCATGTCCTCGGAAGTTAGCAACGTGGTGACCCCCACCCTCAGCCTCAGAGCCTACTCAGAGCATTGATATTTCTCTGAAGCTCTTGCGATTGGTTTAGAGATAGATGTGGATCTTTTCAGGCCAATCATAGCCTAAGCTGATGAGGGAGATCCCTGTGGAACTTGAAAACCTTGTCCTCCTGGTCTGAATTTAGGGTGAGGGAAATGAACTGCTCAGACTGAAATCTAGATCGTAGGCAAAACTCAATAGTCATGATAATCGCTCAGCCCTTAAATCTTAAAACTAACAACTAAAGCAAATTAGAGAAGAAAGAAAATATCAAATGTTTTTTAAAATACTGAGACAAATCACCACTATTGTGTTGATACTACCTCCACCCCCACCCCAGCCTCCAGTGAGCTTCTATATGACACTGCCACTCTTCTGTCACTCTAGAAAGGGCACAATCAACACACAAACCAGATAAAGAGAACCAAAAGGAAGGAAACGGGCAGGGCTCTATTCTGTTGACATAAAATCTATCTCTTGGACAGTGGCAAGGATTGAATCAGCAAATCACACAAAGCCCTTAAACTTGATCCGGCTCACAGTGAATCTGTCTTAAGTGGTGGCCATAGTGATTCTTCTCTCTGCTACATGGTCTTCTGTCTGCAAGTCTCATACTCTGTACTCAAGTTCTACTGAGAAACAAGGCAGCATGTGTTGATGGGCAATGATGGTCTAGATGGATGTTTAGATAGATAGATAGATAGATGAATAGATAGATAGATAGATAGATAGATAGATAGATAGATAGATAGATAGATAGATAGATAGATAGATACATGATAAATGATAGAAAAGGAGAGTAGGGGATACAAAGATGGCCTAGCAGTTAAGAACACTTGCTACTTTTGCAAAGAAACTAAGTTTGGTTTCCAGCACTCGCATCAGGCAGCTCACAATTGCTTGTGAACTCTAGTTCCAGAAGATCTGACACCCTCTGGCCTCCATGAATTCCTGGCCTGATGTTTGCATACCTATACAAACACACACTAAAACATATACCCAATTAAAAACATTATAAAAGAAATCATCACCCTCCCAGGCCCTCTATCTATGAGGGAATGTCAAGGATGAGCTATGCCAAGTGGACTCAGCTGAACTCATGCAGATGGTGGCTGTTTGGCTCAGAGGATAGTCATATATAACAACTCTCTAAACCTCAGATCGCTTTATAGGCAGTTTTCTTATTAATCCTTGTGCACTTTTCTTGAGGGGAAAAAAGTAGAAAGAATAAAAGCATTCCCTAAAAAGATCATCTACTATTTAGTGTGAAGCCAAAAGAAAGAACAAAATAAAATCTTTCTGGCATTATCTGTTAAGGACCCCAGATGCTGGCAGCCTGTATGGGTCTGACATGGCTGAACCTTGCTCCTTAGTCAATCTGTAGGTAGTTATTCTGAGGGCAACCCATCAAACTATGTGAAGATTCCATTCAATTTATCATTGAAATAAAATACATGAAGTGACACGGTGGAGCTAAGAAACAAATTCTCTAAACAAAATGCTGGGCTCCAATTCTAAATTTAATACATGATAACAGCCAACCTGGAAATTATCTTCTATTGAATAAAGGGGAAAAAAGTGCTTAACTTGTTTATTTGAGATTTAAATTTTCAAAAAGAAAATTCTATTATTTGACCCATGAGATAGCAAGGACTGAGTCTATTAATATTTGTAATGACATCATTATTTCTTGTAGCATATTTTTCCTCTACCTGTTTTATAAAGTGTAAGGTTTTATAGAATATTAGGTAATACCTCAGCCTGAGGGGATGACAAGAACTAGTTGGGGTTTAATGAGGTGCTTTTGTTAAATGCAGAAATTCAAAACCACATCAGTGCCTTCATTCAAAGAAACTACCCATTGTGTCTTATGTGCTAAATGTAGGTGATACCAAAAAGGATAAAGAGTTCCAAACCTTGTGTCAAAGAAGTCACAATCTTGGCTAAGTCTTTACTTCATATGCTAGTTTGTTTGGTTGATTGGTTGGTTGTTTGGTTGGTTGGTTGGTTGGTTTTTGGTTTCTGGTTTTTGTGGGTATTTTTCCCAACAGTGCTTACTGAGGAGAAACCAAAAGACTGGTAGGTTTTAGTTCGCTGACATCCCTGGGATTAGCTTCTGCTGAGGAACAAACAACCCATTAGGTTAGTGATTCTGAAGCAAAAACATTGATCTGTCCCTCAGAGCATACAAGGACTCAAACCATCTGTCTTAGTCAGGGTTTCTATTCCTGGACAAAACATTATGACCAAGAAGCAGTTGGGGAGGAAAGGGTTTATTCAGGTTACACTTCCACATTGCTGTTCATCATTGAAGGAAGTCAGGACTGGAACTCAAGCAGGTCAGGAAGCAGGCACTGATGTAGAAGCCATGGAGGGATGTTCCTTACTGGCTTGCTTCCCCTGGCTTGCTCAGCCTGCTCTCTTATAGAACCCAAGACTGCCAGCCCAGAGATGGTCCCACCCACAAGGGGCCTTTCCCCTTGATCACTAATTGAGAAAATACCCCACAGTTGGATCTCATGGAGGTACTCCCCCAACTGAAGCTCCTTTCTTGTGATAACCTCAGCCTGTGTCAAGTTGACACATAAAACCAGCCAGTACACCATCTATATGAGTCTTCTCATGCTCGGTGGATAAAAAAAAAAAAAAAACAAAAACACATTCCAGAACATTCTAACCTCCTAATGAAAGAGCATGAAAAGTTAAGTCGTTCCATCTGGTAATATGAACACATGTTCCACTATGTTTATAGCAGCATTATTCATAATAGCCAGAAGCTGGAAAGAACCCAGATGTCCCTCAACAGAGGAATGGATACAAAAAATTTGGTACATTTACACAATGGAGTACTACTCAGCTATTAAAAACAATGAATTCATGAAATTCCTAGGCAAATGTATGGATCTGGAGGGCATCATCCTGAGTAAGGTAACCCAATCACAAAAGAACTCACATAACATGTACTCACTGATAAGTGGATATTAGCCCAGAAACCTAAACTACCCAAGATACAATTTACTAAACACATGAAACTCAAGAAGAATGAAGATCAAAATGTGGACACTTCGCTCCTTTCTAGAATTAAGAACAAAGCACACATTGAAGGAGTTACAGAGATCAAGTGTGGAGCTAAATCAAAACATGGACCAACCAGTGACTGCTGCAGCCAGGGATCCATCCCATAATCAGCCACCAAACATAGACACGATTGCATGCACCAGCAAGATAGTGCTGAAAGGGCCCTGATATAGCTGTCTCGTGGGAGGCTATACCAGTGCCTGGCAAACACAGAAGTGGATGCTCAGTCAGCCATTAGATGGAACACAGGGTTCCCAAGGAAGGAGCTAGAGAAAGTACCCAAGGAGCTGAAGGGGTCTTCAACCCTATAGGTGGAAGAATAACATGAACTAACTAGTTCCCCCAAATCTCATGTCTCTAGCTGCATATATAGAAGAAGATGGCCTAGTTGGCCATCATTGGGAAGAGAGGCCCCTCGGTCATGCAAACTTTATATGCCCCAGTACAGGGGAACGTCAGGGCCAATATGTGGGAGTGGGTGGGTAAGGGAGCAGGGCCGGGAGGGGGGAGGGTTTAGGGGACTTTCGGGATAACATGTAAAAGTTAAATGAAGAAAATATCTAATAAAAAAAGGTTAAAAAAAAAAGAAAAGAAAAGTTAAGTCAAACTGCCTAGTCACACACAAAGGAAAAGGCAGATCCTTAAAGGACATTTCTCTGTATTGCTCCACTTTCATTCGGATCCAATGTTGTGCCTTAAGCACTGCAGTTAATACTTAGTATTCAAGCTATGAATTAATATCAACCACAAACTGCAACCTACATTTCTGAGAAGTTTACTTAGCACAGTAATCACTGACCGAACTCTGATGCTCGTTTCCCCAAACAAGAGCCACAGCTGAGTCTAGTCGCTTCTTAACTTCCGGCATTCGTATCTATGATAAATCTAAGGTTTGCAAGTGGAGCTGAGAACCCTCTAAGCCTTTGAGCAAAAGCAATCATTAGGCAGCATGTGAAAGAGTCAGCTTTTCCTGTTTTGTGAGAAAATCAATAAACCTTTGATCATTTAAAGTTCTTGTGCCTCGAATAACTAATTTCAGTCTGCCTTAGAATTCGATAATGCATATTTTAAAAACATCATTCTTGCCAAGGCAGATGCAGTGTTACACTGAATTGCTTGGTATTTTCTAATACTCCTCAAAATATATCTTCTGGCTTTATGTCAGACATTTTTTAAAGAAATGGAATTAGTATTTCTTCAACTTACTGGGAAGTTATGCAAGCTAATTTGTCAATTTCAAAATAACAAATATAGATTAACCCATTGACAGATTTTTATGTCCAGGAAACTAGTAAAAATTTGTTACCTTCTGAAGCAATAAGGAGTTTGTGGATACCTAGGGGCTGTCTCTCTGGGCTCAAACTCACTCCACTTTTATTGTAGACAAATATTTCACCACAATGATCCCTGTTTAGGAATTAAGGCAATATCCATGGAATACGGGGGCAATCTGTACAAAACATGATGACTTTTGAGGGTCAACCCTGAATGTCCATGAGCCCCTTAGAGAAGGCTAAAGAGACCCTGGAACATTATTTCACCCAATATCCAAACCCAAGCTGCCTACGTGAAAAATGCAACTGTGTCAAGTGTACCATAGTAAAGTTGAGTTTGGGATCAGCTAGGGTGACTCCTGTTGACTTGGGGAGAGCTGGGAATCATCACCTCTGCTCCTTGCCTCAGATTCCTTCTAACATCCTGATGATAGCTAGAAGAATCATACTTAAGCATTAATTCTGTTCTCATTAAGCTTCATCATAATGAAGGATCCATATAGACAGACAGACCGTCTGACCTCTTGAGAGAGGGATAAACAGATAGATGATTGAAGAATAGAAAGATGAAGACAGACAGATTATAGTCTTGGGTCCCAGTTTGCTGACTGGCCATATAGCACTTGCATTAGCCTTTCAAACACTATTACCTGGCTCATATTAGACAACTGGAAAGAGTCATAGCAGCTATCTTGGTTATTTTGGAGGTAGTTCTCAATTATTCTGTGCTCATTTTCTTTCTGTCGTGTGTTTATTACCTTTATTTATGACTTAATATTGAACCTGTCTAGGTTTTTTATACTAGATATTATACTTTTAGGTCACAATATTTCTATTTTGTATCTTTTGGTCAGTCTGAACACATTAATAATAAACTCAAAGTCACCAATAATGTTTGATGTCTCCTTAAAGAAAGAATTCAAAGCACTTGCCCTTGGTGTCATTTAACCAAGATAATACCGGGATGTGAATTCTTTACTTCTCCTCTCCTGTCTTTCATCTTTCTGTTTATTTTTGGAGTCTGAAGCTGTATCTGCTTGAACACCATCTTGTGTGTCCCTGTCTATGTCTGTCTTTAAGAGTATCTATGTCTACTTTGCACTGTCCTTAATGACCAGCAGAGAGCATCACTTGGGCAACAATGAAAGATGCTTTGTAACAATCTTTAACATGGTTTAAGAAGGACTAAGTCACGGACTTCAACTGAACCCAACAATTTTCGAAAACCAACTACTACAAACATCATTCTTTATCAAGTAATGTCCATGTTACTTTCAACATTGATGGTGGATATTCACTTTATAAGATTGCTTTCTGTTTGTTTTCTGTCTTCTCTTTTCAGAAAATGATACACATGGATTCCCTGAGTCAGGAGCATGGAAAAGTACATAATTTAAGGCTACAGCTATGCATTAACTGAGGTCTTAGAGTTGATGACATGAGAAATCCAATGCATGTAGGGTCGTTTGACACATTGTTCTCTAAAAGGCAGGTTAAGCCAACAGGCTGAGTTCACAGCAGGACAGACGTCCTAAGTCTTAAGTGGCATCAAAGTATATTCTTGACTCTGACTATGAGGGTCATCAAAAGTTTCAGGCTCAGAATGTATGTGGTATTTTCAAAATATTGCATCACCACAATAACTCTGAAATTTTTCTGTATGGAGATTTGGGGGGGGCATTGTTTACTTAGTTGTTTTTCTGTGGTTTTTCTTTAGCTTTCTGGGAAGAGTAGAGAGAAATAAACGAAGGAGGTTTTTTTGTTCAATGTACTTCAAGGTTTGTGCTTCCTCACGGAAAGTCTCTGGGTAATTTTCTTTTTGCTGTGGATAAGACATGCTTTCTTGCTTATTTATATGTTTTCTATTCATTTAATTGACACTGGATAGTTCCTATACAAACAAAACTGAAAAGAAAATAAAAAGAACTAATAAAAATAACAACATAAACAGAAAAGGGAACAAAACAAAGAGGGAAAATAGACTGTAGCCTGGCCAGCCAGCCTTGTGTCAAAGGACCCCTCAGCCTGTGCCATTCAGAACACTGCCTTAGCTTTCATTTCCTGCTTGCTCTGAAGCCAAAGACTAGTCAGAGGTGAAAACCTTCTCAGATCCTCTGTAAGAACAGGGCTCATCATGAGCATGTGACTCTTTCTAGGTTCCTTGCACATATGGTAGCGTTACATGCTCTACGGCCTCTAAAATAAGTTACTCTGACCCCAACCTCCATCCAATGTTCAGCTGTGGGTCTTCATGGTCTTTGTAAGGCTGTTCTCAGTTTCTGCCTTCTCTTTAGTGTTTCTGAACTGAAGAAAGATGGTTCTCAGCGGTCCCTTCCTTGCCATTTAACAAGCACCATTTCTTACTCTCATTTTGTACTTTTAAAAGAGGTGGGTTTTTTTTAGAATAATTTTAGGTTTACTGAAACATTAACAAACAAAAACCAAAAGCTGGCTTAAAATGCAGGCAATCCCCACCTCCCCATATACCCACCTCCCCATATACCCACCTCCCCATATACCCACCTCCCCATATACCCATCTCCCTCCTGTGATTGCATCCCCAGCTCATTACTATCTTGCATCAGTTTGGTATAACAGCTATAATTGATGTACCAATGTCAGTACGTTAATATCAACCCATATTTAAATAAACACTCATTCTATATGTTCTTTGGATTTCAACAAATGTATGCTGACACACATTCTATATTACAGTGATACAGAGAATAAATATACTGTTCTAAAACTTTCCTATGTCTCACATGTTCTAATCTATTCCTACCCCCACAGTCCTGGAAAACACCTCACAGTATCAATAGATTTTAATTCTTCGAAATGGCATGCAATTGGAATCATTCATACATACAAACATACATACATACACACACACACACACACACACACACACACACACACACACACACACACACATACACACACATTGGCTTTTTTCCATGTGACAATATACTCTTGAATCTCCATGCTTATTTTATTGCTTGAGAGTCTATGCAGCATTAAATAATATCCAGTTGCATGAAGGAAGTCTTTTGTACATTTGACTGCTGAAGAACATCTTGATTGCTTCCAGTATTTGGCAATTACAGACAGAGCTCAGGTTCCTGTTTGGATAGAGTTGTTATTCAAGAGAATTGAAACCTACATAGTTTCTAAACCTCACAGCAAGTAAACCTCACAGCAAGACTTTTTAGTTTGGAACCAACTGTCAACTTGCTTTTCTAACTTTCCATACAAGTTAGTATTGGCACCAGCAAAGCCAAGGGCTTCCATTGCTCTCTGTCTCTGTCAGCATTTGGTATTGGTGGCATTTTTGGAGTTCAGTTATTCTAGTAAGTATATACTAGCATCATGCCTCTGCTTGCATTTTAAGCTACTAAACAAAAGTGGTGCTAAGCATCATTTCATGCATTTATCTGCCATCTGTAACTCATCTTTAGTGCAGTAGTGAAGGTTGTTTTTTTTTTTTTACCTATTTTAGTTGGGTTGCTTTTTAATTTTAGAGTTATACAAATTCTTTCTGTTTCTGATACTAGTCCCATATCTGTTTCCAAGTCTGTTCTTCCAATCTGTCTTATATTTTCATTCTCCTAACAATGTCTTTTATAGAATAGGATGGGTTTTTTTTTTATTCTAGCAAAGTCCAATTTCTCCATTTTTAATGTATACTGTCATATGGGTGCTGTTTCAATAATCATTACCAAAGCAAAAGTCACCTAGTTTTTTTATGCAATTTTCTAGGGGCTTGAAATTTGTATAGACTTATGTTTGTGATCCATTTGAATTTGTTTGTATGAAAGGCATCAGGTCTACATCTGGGTCTTGGGATTTCTACATTTGTTTTGGGAGCTGTTTGGCTTTGTTACAGGGTGCTGTTGTCTGTTTTGTATGTGTGGATGCCCACTTGATCCAATGTTCATATTTCATTTAATTTAACAAAGCAACAACAAAACTACCCAGATGTCCTTTGTTCTCAGAAAAAATCATTCTGTTGAATTGTAGGTACATTATATGAAGTCTGTACCTGCCTGAGGTCCCATTTACTAAGAAAGGTAAAAATAAAAAATAAAAAAAAAAATACTGTAAATGATCAAAGCAACCAACCAGGAGCATAAAGAAGACATTCTGATGGCTTGAGATGGAATGCAGAGATATCTCTGTGGCTTTCATCTCCACACGGTTCTCCACAGAGCAGAAAGTAACAATGAAGCATAGCAGGTTCATGTTCAGAAATTTCCCTCCAGTAGAATTAATCCATTTGTCCTTTCTATTTGTTTTCTCTGTGTTGCTGTAATAAACCTCAAGACCAAAACTAACCTGGAGAGGTAAGGATTTATCTAGCTTACAACTATGAATCACAGTCCTTCATTGAAAAAAGCCAGGGCAAGAAGTCAAGGCAGGAGCCTGGAGGCAGAGACTAATGTAGAAACCATGGAAGAACATTGCTTAGTGACTTTCTCTTCCTGGCTTGTTCAGCTAGCTTTCTTTTATGGCCCTTGCCTACCTGCCTATGTATGGCACCACCCACAGTGGCCTGGGCCTTCTTATATTAATTTGCAATCAACACAAAAATGTCTCACAGACACGGTCACAAAACAATCTGATGGAGGCGATTCTCCTGTTGAGGTTTTCCTTTCGCAGATGATTCTAAGTTTATGTTAAGTTGGTATTTGACTATAATAGCTTTATATTTGACTGTAGTAACTCTATACACCCTTTAGAACTCTCTTTTTCCACCCAAAAAGGGTGTTCAGAAATACTCCATCAATGAAGCCATGAATTTAGCCCAACATAGCTTTGCTACAATGTCTCTACCAACACATTTTTATAAAAATTCTTATTTATATCAAACTCATAATGGTTTTTTAATGACACTCAATCAGACAGCTCTTCCAGTCAGAGAAGCTGGGCTTAAGGAAATAGCTCATCAATTAAGAGCATTCCCTGTTCTTAAAGAGGACCTTAATTTGGTTCACAGTTCCCATGTAAGATAGCTCATACCCACCTGTCATGCCAACTCAAGGGGATTTATTGGCCTCTGTGGGATTACTCTTACACAAATATATTTACACAAACAGAGAGAGACAGAGAGAGCGGGGATGGAGACAGACAGAGACAAAGACAGATGGATAGACAGAGAGACACACAAAGAGAATCACCAACTATTTTTTAAAGACATAGGAATCAACACATAAAATAACCTGCAATTTTCCTAGGACATGGGGCCCTTTTATTTTCAGACTGTTGATAACCTATTTGAAATCCATTCTCAAACAGGTGCATGCTGATACAACACAGATTTATGCTAAAGAATAGCATTCTTGGCTGTAACAGTAGAACAAAGCAATTGATAAGCCAACATCTCCAACTCATATCAGCAGTGGTTTCACATTTAGGCACCTGCCTCTGCCATAGTATTTTATAAAGATCTCTTCTGCATTCAACATTTTACAACTATATGCTCTGAATATGTATTTTCCCAAGGCCCCGGCACACAGCTCTATAACCCTTCAGCCAATGGCAAGTGAATGGGCCAGACTTCCACATACACTCTCAGCATGCAACCTGGAGCTAAGCAGACCTGAATGATATATCCTCTACTGTGGCCTCACCTACCTGTGCTGTGTCTAACGAAACGTTGTGGACCACAATGACTGTCAAGAGATATGCAATCATAACACTGGATTTACTAATGCCCGTATGTATCTCATAAAAATGATAAAGGACTGCTCAAAGAGCCATTAAGGAAATAGCCGAGAAACAGAGGCTGAAGACCAGCAGATCAGTGGGCTGTGGGGGAATAGGAGCAAACCACTGACACTATGAAGATTGATGTGAACCTAACTCCAGAACACAGACTGGATGCACCACTACATCCATAGCAAGGTTGTGTACCCAAAGCCCAAGGCATGTCAGAACCTGACAAGACAGAAGTTAAGTGGAAGAATTGTTGCGAATATATCATGTTGGGAGGTCTCTCTAGAGACGTGTGCTACAAACTGTCAAGAACAATCAATGACTGATGATTGCCGCACTTGTGTGTGAGCTCACAGAGTCTCAGCCAACATGATTTTGCACTGTCAAGAGTACAAAATTAGAGTAATTAATGTTACCTGCTGTGACAAACAACTTCATAACCTTAGCGTATGAATTGAATACTAGTATATTCTGGGTTATAGAAAGCCCAGTGGATGTTTTTAATAAGCAGCTCTGTTTCAGGGTTTTCTTCACAGCAGGGAGATTGAAGGGATCTCCCCCTCCCTGTTTACTTACTTCTGTTCTATGTTCTTCAAGAGATTGCAGCCTGTTATTTTTAGCCACTGAAACAGAGAAAGTAGATGAGCTGGAGATGCATGCATTGCTTCGTGGCTAAGCCTGGAAAGAAACCAGATGGTCTACTTGCTTCTGCTTGAGAATTGGTAGTGGGACCCAGTCAAGATCCAAACCAGATAATAAATATCAAGTTTCTATCTGTGCAGTAGGAAATGAGCAGAGTAGGGGAAAGTCCCAGTGACATCTCTGCCACAAACCCACCTTTAATTTTTCCTCCCTACTATTAAACACCTAGTATATTTGGCATTCTATAAATGCCAAACACAGTATGGGACAAATAGAAATGAAAAGGACACATTTTCACAACAGGTATATCCAACTTTTTTTTTTTTTAATCTCAATTGTACAATGTTGCAGGGGCAAAGACAGGCAGATGAATAGGAGAAGACTTAGTTGAAGAGGAAGGTTGTCAGTTAAGGTGATACTGTACAAGCATGAGAACCTAAATTTGGAACTCCAGGACTTACATAAAATCCCAGGACTGGAAGATACCTGTCTAGCCAAATCAATTAGCTCCAGGTTCAGTGAGAAATGCTGTCTCAAAAAACACAGTGCAGAATAATAGACAAAGATTAATGATACCCATCTCTGGCCTTAATGCTTAAATATGCAAATACACCAATACACATGTATGTAACAAATGCACACTAAAAATAAATAAACTTAAAAAGTATTATAATTTCAGGTTTAAGCAGTATGATGTCCAATAGAGACAGTCATGTGAAATGGAAACAAATGTAGAAGTGGACATCCCAATTCAAGAGAAATCAAAATATAAATTTTAAAAAGAAGGGATAACATTTGAAATGTAAATGAAGAAAATATCTAATAAAAATTGGAAAAAAATTTTAAAATAAATGCAATTTTAAAAATTAAAAAAAAAGGGGAGGTTGAATGAAAATGTCCAAGAGGACGTGTGGAAAAAGAAAGTAAGCTTTCCCAGGATACCACCTAACAGGTTTAAAAAAAAAAAAAGACCTACCCCCACAGGAGTCTCAGAAATCAGCAGAGACGGTGTCCTTGCAAGCCACTGGTGAGGTAGGAGAACAGTTTCATCAACAAAAGCGCTAGGACAGGGACCCTAGGCAGAAAAATAAAACCCCAGGTCTTACTTGAAAGCCCAAGAC
The DNA here is from genome assembly GCA_902729485.2 of Mus minutoides. NCBI lineage: Eukaryota > Metazoa > Chordata > Mammalia > Rodentia > Muridae > Mus > Mus minutoides. The sequence continues at coordinate 864,112 of LR750012.1, forward strand.
CTTGGACTCAAGGGCAAGAGACAGGCTGACCTAGGTCCCATGAAACTCAAGAATAAAGAAAATTCAACTTCACTTAGCTTTTACAAAGGGCATGAATCCTGAGTGTTTACATGCAGACAGGGGAAGGTCTTATGGCTGAGAGAAGTTGGGGAGAATCGAGAAGCCCTTCAACTTCAACACGACTAAAAAGTTGGTTCCAAATGAAGCCTGTCTGTCTTCCTCCGGGAATCAGGAATCTCAGAAGATACTGCTGGCCACTCCACTATTTATCCTTAATGCTAATTACCTTTTGACACATGAAGTGGCACCACTTCTTATTATGTTTCTTGTTCATTCTCCTGTGTGAAAATTTAATACCCACAAAGAACACACGTTTGGTTTTGATTCTTTTTGTCTGTACATGCAAATAGTACTTGCTCAGTAAATACATGTTGAATAAATGAGTAGTGGACACACTTTTCTATATATAAAAATGGAGTCTTATAATATACAGTATTCCAGAATGTTTCTTACTCAGCATAGCTGAGCTAAATCACTGCACAGAACTCTACCTTATTCATTTTAACAGTTATGTAAAATGGCTCTAGCAAGATTTATTCAAGTAATTCTTTACTGATAAATCTTGCAGCTGCTTTTAAACTTTAAGTCTTTACATGCACGATATTTTTTACTTCCTTAAGGGAACATTTCAATAGGATAAAGTTAGGAACATAGAATTATTAAATCCGGGATGACACATATTAAAATACTGGTGGTTTATTTTAATATTGGCCTTAATCAGTTTGTATTTTCCACACTTAATGTGCAGGGTAGAGAGGAGCCATAACAGACCAGAGCTGAGAAGAACTGGAGAACTTTAGAATAGAAGACTTGGAGAAGGTTGTAAAAAGGGCGTGGAAAACATCCAGGGCTAAGGAGCTGGGTGTGGTCTCCAAAATCTACATAAAAATGCCAAGTCTGGTGGTACTTGTGTCCATCTTGGAATTAGGAAAGCAAAGCCAAGTAGATCACTGGGGCTTGCTGGCCAGAGATTACCATCTAATGGTGAGTTCCAAGCTATGGAGAATCTCTGTTTCAACACCAACAGCAAAATATGGTGAGCAGCAGCTGAGGAGAGATGCCCAAGGTTGACCTCTGCCCTCTGCATACACACATACACACCCATGGTCACCAACATCCCTTTAGGTGAGGAAGGTACCTATATATTCGACCTTAGTAGAAGAGAGATGAAGCAGTCCTCCTAAATGAGCTAATACAGTGCTGTCTTTTAGGAACACACATGCTCTCTCTCCAGGGCTGCAAAGAAGAGCTGGCAACACAAACTATAGAGAGTATTTAATATTCTGTCCCTGGACCACCTCTTTCCCACTGTTGTGTGCCAAAAGCCACCAGGGCTCCCTGTCTTCCTTTAAACACATAATTAACATTCTCAGTGGGGTGAGCTGTGCATAGTCTTTGCAGATGGCTGCTTCCTGTCTAGTTAGCCCTCCTGCTGGCTCTGGTATGATATGCCAAACAATGACCAATTTCCTTCTGCTTTAATTAAGGAAACCTTTTAACTCCACCACCTTCAATCTGTGCTGTGTACCTACTATGTACCCAGATACCAGGAGACACTGTACATGCAAACTACTCTGAGGAGCTTTAGGCTTTGAGGAAAAGTGGCCTTCATTCTGCCTTATAGATGCTTTTGCTTAAGACTGAGAAAGCACTGTCTGACAGGCAAAGCAGGCTGCAGATGAGCATCTCTGGTTCCCAGCAGCCGCGGAGATGGCCCAGTGGGTAAAAGCCTTGCTGCACAAGTGTGAGGACTTTGAATCCCCATGACTCATGTAGAAGGCCGATATGGTAGCTCCAGGAACTACAAGTTCTCCTAAAAGTTGATTGGAAGAAGAAAAAGGAGATTACATTGAAGTTCAAAGGCCAAAAAGCCTAAAATACAAAGTGAACAAGTAACAAAGAGATCCTGTCTCAAAGAAGATAACAGGGGAAGGCTAACCTTGAACCTCTGCATACCCACTTGACATGCAACCTACATTCACATACATGCAGGCAAACACACACACACACACACACACACACACACACCACATCGTTGTTGTTACTGTTGTCGGTGGTGGCATCTGCAGTAGCAGCATCTATTTTCCTGATCCAGGTCTGGTAGCTGTCATTTATAATGATCAAGTCAATGTCATTAGCCCAACATTATAACTGAGACAGCTGAGACCAAGGTATTGAGTAAATTCTGATTGGCAGCATCAAGTGTGAACATATTGTTAAAAAGGCATTCTCTTTGCAGTGTGCGCACTGTCTTATACTTTTGCAACCAGGTCCCACGGTGACTAAGTGTTGGCTAACCACAAGAGGGGCACTGGAAAATTGTTGTGACAAGCCCACGGCCATCCTCATCAGCTCATTCTCTCCATGCTAGTCCATGTTACTCTGCAGCCACCCACATGCATTTGTTATGTGCAGAGAGCTCACAGCTGGGAGAAGGCAGACACCCAGTGCACTGTAGAAGATGATCCACTTCATTTGATCTGACATCCTCTGAGGTCTGAGACCTAAGCTTTCCAGGGTGCCGGCAGAAAAGCTGTACTGAATCCTTGGAACTTTGGGATTATCTGCAATCATTAACGCATAACATCGGTGATGGAAGCACTGGCCCTGTCCTGAACATCACTGACTTTCTAAGTCCTCAGCAGCCTTGAGGAAGCACAAAAGAAGATAAAGAAAGAAAAACAAACAACAACAACAAAAACTTTTATTTTCAGTTACCAGCTTTCAAAAGTGAACCCTTGCCTGGTGGTTTTTCTTTCTCTTTTCCCTCTGTCTCCATGAATAGTTCACCAAGAATTTCAAAGAAAAGAAGAGATTGTAATTGAAAGAAGGCATGTCTTCCCCTGCCCCTGACTTTATAATTACAAGTAAGTAAACATAACCAATGTGGAACTAAAAGATGAAGCGTGCAACCTACAGGGCCACGAAAGCTGCATTATTAAGAACCTCATGGCATGTACTTAGCTCTACACAGCCACTTGCAGCATATAAATCAGCCACCAAGTGTTCATTCACCATTCAAAGGCGGTTGGTCAAATCCCGCAAGGCATTTCCATAATAACGGTTTTCTATATGCCTGTTCTTCACCAGAAATTATGGGTTCCATAAAAAGTAATAGCAGTATGATTTTAGTTAAAAACTAATTTACATTCTGTGTTTCTGTTCAATAGTCTAGCTGATTGAGGCCTTTGGGGGCAACTCTTGTCCTATGGTGCTGAGGCTCGTTAAAAAAAACCATGAATTGTGGGGAAAAAAAATGGTTACACACTTGCTTTATAAGTTTCTTAAATATTATTTACCTTCTGCTCTGGCTTAAACTATTGAGTAAATGGATTATGACTGAATTATTTACACACCAGGGAGAAGCCGCCTCAGTTTAACATATAACAGCAATCTAAGCTCTGCTTGAGACCCCAGAGGGCACCATTGTCCCCAGATGTGGAAACTATGTATTTCCTAGAATGGCCACATGAATCTGAAGCAGATAGAAAACACTGAGTGGAGTATTACCTATCAAGGCAAAAGGAGAGAAACAAGTTCAGCAACTACCTCCCCTCCTACAGCTCATGGCCATTATTCAGTACTTCAAGTTCTTGTCAACGCTGTAACTTTTCCCAGCTAGACCTAGTTCATTCACTGTGAATTCGTCATCACGCCAACCCCCTTTGAGCTTCCTCTACTTCTCAAAAGAGAAACTGAGAGCCTCCTTTCATGCAGTTCCCCTCCCTTTAGGTTGGATGTTTAATGAGGAGCAACGCGCACGCAGAAACAAATGTGTACATTGGATGAGCCTCTTGAGATTCCCTTGCACTGAAGATACACAGCTTCAGTCCTTTGCCCAGTGTGGTGGTTTGAATACAGTTGGCCTATGGGAAGTGGCATTATGAGGAGGTATGGCCTTAATTGGAGGAGGTATAGCTTTGTTAGAGGAAGTACTTGACTGTGGGGGTGGGTTTTGTGGTCTCTCCTAGTGTGTGGAAGAGAGCCTCCTCCTGGCTGCCTGCAGAAGACAGTTTCCTCCTGGCTGCCTTTGGACCAAGATGTAGAACTCTTGGCTCCTCCAGCATTAAGTCGGTCTGCACAGTGCCATGCTACTTATGGTAATGATAATGGCCTGAACCTCTGAAACTACAAGTTAGCCCCAACTAAATGTTTGCCTTTACAAAAGTTGCCTTGGTCAAGGTGTCTCTTCACAGTAGTGGGAACTAAGTAAGACATGCAAGTGTGAATCAAAATATCAGTGAGGATTGTTGAAATACAGATTACTAGGCCATATGTCTAAAGCTATTCTATTGTGGAGGCCTGAGGTGGCACTATGGGTGGAGTGACTGCAAAATGAAAGCCAGACTGGGACACACACACACACACACACAAAGGCTTACCAGTGAGCCAATAAAGTAATAAGAACTTCTAAATAAGCTGAGAAGAGCCACCTAGATCAGAACTACAGCCTGAACTTGTGGTATCTCCAGAATGACTCCACGACTTAGTGTGGTTACATACACATACCCGGATTCCCAGAAAACAGCAACTTTCACATACCTACAATGGAGACTGGCCTTAATTTTCCAATGGATATAAATTCCCCCAAACCAAACCCACTACTCTAGCTCATTTCTTTCCTTAACTTAGCTAGCTTAGTTAGTTTTTCATTGCTATAATAAAATACCATGACCAAAGCAACTTGGGAAGGAAGTGGCTTATTTCATCTCAAAGCTTATAAGCTCGCTATCCAGGAAAGTCAGAGTGAAAAACTTAAGGCCAGAGCCTGGAGGCATGGACTGATTCAAAGGCTGCAGAGGAAGGACTGCTGCTTACTGGCTTGTCCTCATGGTTTGCTCTGCCTCTTTTCTTGAACAACTCAGGACCACCATCCCAGGAGTGTTCCTGCCAATAGTGAACTGGGTGAGTGGTCACAGAAGATTGTCTTCTCCAAACACATGCAGAAATTATCATCTTTTAAAACGTTAAAGCCAATCTCAGTGCTCTGGGTAACTCCTGTCCTGCACTCTGATGGGTTGCTCTATGAGAAGATGGTGGCTTTGCACAGATGGACTGGGATCAAATGAATGTTATTGGTATAAAAGCATGTGATAAAAGGTCACCAGAACTAGGTACAGCTCTCATGGCCTCTGCCTGGCAAAGCAATCCTGTGCTCTCTCCCTCTTTCTTCCTCAGCCTACACATTCACCTCATCAGTATTCCTGTCAGCCATGACACCAGCGACTGAAGAACAACATGCCTCCCATCCTCTGGCATAACATTTTATGTTGAGAATGACACACATTTTGACATTTGTAATGTTTCATACTGAGATTTAAATACAAAGGCATGCAATTGCTGTGAGCTACTGAAGTGCACACATTTACCTCAGGTTTGATAATAAGATCTCATCAAGAAATATGGATAGCCAGGGTCCTAATGGAAAACTGAACCTACATTTTTAATATTTCTGCCAAAAAAAAAGTTGGATGGCTGAAGGAAATGCATTTTTCCACAGATAATTTTTTTATTCGTTTGAAGCTCTGCCATGCTGAGTAATTGAGGGGTGATTAAGTAAAGGAACAAGTTCTAATTTGGGATGTCTTTTCAAAAGGATATGCAGATTGGGCACTGCTCAAAGATATCCTGTAGGGGACACAATAGCAGGACAGACAGGATCAGTCACCAAGCAAGGGTACGGGGTGGAGAAGCTACAAAGCTGACAGAAGCCCAATAGAAGCACCTAGCAAGTCACTGTTGGTTGGTTGGTGGCCTCTGAATCTCCTCTCCTATTTCCACTCCTCTTCAGACTCTAGTACACTTTGCTCTGAGACAGTTTTTGTGTCTCAGCTCATTCCTTTGCAGTCCAGAGTTTCCATAGCTTGTGTGTGTGTGTGTGTGTGTGTGTGTGTGTGTGTGTGTGTGTCTGTGTCTGTGTCTGTGTCTGTGTCTGTGTCTCTGTGTGTGTTGAGTATGTAAAGAAAGAAAAACCCTCAGAAATTTTTTCGTACCATCTTCTGCCTCCATTTGAATCCCAGCAGTCTACTGTAGTCTGTCAGCACGTCAGGACTCAGACTTCAGTGGTCTCTGGGGTTAAAAGAATAATGGGCTCTGAAGAAGGCTCAGTGGTTAAGAACACTCCTGCAAAAGTGAGAGGGTTTGAGTTCAAATCCACCACACTTACGCAAGTGCTGGGCGGTGTGTCTATAATGACAGAATTAGGAAGTAGAAACAGAAGGGTCCTAAAGCTCAGCAGGCGATAGGCAAAAAAAAAAAAAAAAAAAAAAAAGCAAGCTTCAGATTTCAGATTCAGTAAGAGACTGTTTCAGAAACATAAGGCAGGAGGAGGGTGAGCACTGAGGAGAGGAAGTAACATCTTCCCTGGCCTCTGCATCTGCACACACAGGCATATATACTAAGAAGAGTGAAAATGGTTAATGTGGGATATTCGTGGGAAGAAATATTTCATGACTCAACTGTTCAAAAAGGATATTTCATGTAACTCACAAGTCTGAGCATGGAAAATTACATTTTACCACATGGAAATTTGAAAATAAAGTTTTATACACACACACAAACACGCAAACACACACACATACACACACACACAACCTATTCATTCTGTTCCTCTAAAGAGGCCAGACTAAAAAAAAATGGCTAAAGGGGCCACTAACATTTGCTGGTACGCAGATTCCTCTCTTTTTGATGTTCTGATGAACAAATATACACGGTCTACAAACTGATGGTTTGATTTACAACTTTTGTAACTTTCTGCCCATGTGAAATGAATACACACTAAAAGGAAACCATATACCAAATTTTGAATTGTGACCTTCCCTTTGACAGTGTCTTAGTCAGGGTTTCTATTCCTGCACAAACATCATGACCAAGAAGTTGGGGAGGAAAGAGTTTATTAGGCTTACACTTCCACATTGCTATTCATCACTGAAGGAAGTCAGGACTGGAACTCAAGCAGGTCAGGAAGCAGGAGCTGATGCAGAAGCCATGGAGCGATGCTCCTTACTGGCTTGCTTCCCCTGGCTTGCTCAGCCTGCTCTCTTATAGAACCCAAGACTGCCAGCCCAGAGATGGTCCCACCCACAAGGGGCCTTTCCCCTTGATCACTAATTGAGAAAATACCCCACAGCTAGATCTCATGGAGGTACTTCCCCAAATGAAACTTCTTTCTCTGTGATAACCCCAGCTGTGTCAAGTTGACACAAAACTAGCCAGTACAGACAGGAATATGCAAAATGAGATCCTCTCTGGTAAAACTGGACAGGACAGTGAGCCACCAGACCATACAGTCATAGTCACCCAGGAGAATAACATGTCACACAATAGTGCTCTGTGTGACAGCTTTTGGTGTTCACTGGTCTTCCACAAATCACATAAACTATTCATATTTTATTTTGCAATAAACATTGTGCCACACGACTGCCAAATTGTAGGCTAAAGGGAATGTTCTGAGAACACTGGAGGTGTATCGGGCTATAGTACAAAGTTTGTTCCTTTAAATGTAGTGAATAAATTTGAGTTCAGATGATGCCCCACTTATAATGGGTTTACCAGGAGTTGATTCCACCATAAAATAAAGATAGATATATATGAATTGCATATATATTAAAATCAAATAGAAAATATATAACTACATACTTATCAAATTGTGATAAATACCCAATGTGTAATACAGTAGGAAAATTTTCTGTGGAAAAATTGAATCTCTGCAGAACCTCTATAGAGACTTGGAGTTCTGGGTATATGCACTGATTTCCTATCCAAATTCCCTGGTATATGGTACTGACTTTCCCCACACTACCCCACTGAGTACCAAAAACAACTCAGAACCCTTTCTAAAGCATTATACTGTTAGCTACAGTCAATCAAGGAAATGTACCTTGGAAAGTTCAAATCTGTGTGCTAGGCCTAGGTGGTTGAGTCTGAGGATTACCACCACAGCGTCTGCTTTATAGTTATAAGTCCCTAGTGGTGGCATGAATGTTTATATCCCCTTCTTTGCTATTTCTAGGGAGGTATGAAAGTAACCCCAGACACAAAGAGGTTAAAGCATTTAAGTACATTTATTTAAAGTAAGTTTTGAAAAAATATGAGTCTACAGAGATCTTTTGATGTTTCCTACCCAGAGAAACTCCATCCCCCATAATCCCCATTCAAAGAGAGAGGGTTTTTTTTTTTTCTTATTGAAACTTACATTTTTAACTCTAAGGCATTTCCATTTGAGTAGCATGTGAACGTAGATGCAAGTTTCAATGCAAGTTAATTTAATTAGCTCAAGAGGCACTTTATAAAGATGTGCTAATCAGGACATTCAATAAACAGAAACACAAAATAACACTCAGTGTCTTGCCTTTGGGGATTTCTTCCTCTTCCACTTAAAATAAATAATCAAGATATTGCAAGCAATGCTGCACTCCCTTCTAGGACTCTGCCTGAACAGTGCTCGTGGCAACCTGAAGCCATGGAAAAGGAAGGATGTGAGTGTAGGGAGAAGTTCACTTCCCATTCTAGAAGATGCAACCCATCCTGCTGCCAGCAGAATGTCAAGCCACCCGGAGTTCCTCTTCTGCTACGAACCACTTGTTAGTCTGCTAAGAATCGCTTTCTCCTTTTAAAAATTGGCATAGAGTTGTTGTGCATAGTGATGGGCTTCATAAACAAAATCTACTTATTTATTTTTTTAAGTCAAGAAGATTTCCTCAGGATCATTTAGAAGGCAATAAGTATGAGGGAAGATTATGAATTTAAAAATTCTGCTTGACAAAATACTTTTAAAGAAAATAAGTCATAGACTAAAATCAGGTATATGTAAGTCATAGAAGAGCTGCTTTTCTGAGAAGCTAACTTCATTCCCATTTTTGTTTTTCCTGAAGGAGAAAAGTCTAGATTTTTACAGACTTACAGGTTTACATATTAAGAGGAGGGAAATCATGCTTGTATTGTTAAAGGTTTTGTTCTTTTCAATTAATTAATTTATTTATTTACATCACCTCCCAGTCCAAAGTTTCCTCTCTCCCTAGTCCTTGTCTCAATCCCACCTCAATCCACTCCTCCTCCAGTTCACTTCAGAAGACGGGAGGCCTCCAAGATATAGCAACCCTCCTTGGCATATCAAGGCGCAATAAGACTGGGCCCAGCTTCTCCTGTTGAGGCTAAATGAGGCAGCCCAGCAGGAGAAAAGGGTCCCAAAAGCAGGTAACAGACTCAGAGGCAGCCCTCGATCCCACTGTTACCGCATGAAGACTAAGCTGTACAACTGTTACTACGTGAAGAGAGCCTGACTAGGTCAGTCCCAGGCATACTCCGTGCTTGGCAGCTCAGGCTATGTGAGGCCCTATGGGCCCAGGTTAGTAGATCCTGTGGGTTTTCTTGTGGTGTCCTTGACTCTTCAGGCTCCTACAATCCTTCTTCCCCGTTTTCTGAAGGCTTCCACAAGCTCTGCCTAATGTTTGGCTGTCAGTCTCTGCATCTTTTTTACATCAGTTGCTAGGTGAAGCCTCTCTGATGACAGTTATGATAGACTCCTGGGAGCAGGGCACAAGGTACAGACCTGAATATAATAAAAGGCAAAATACAGCAAGCTAAAAACCAACATCAGTTTAAATGGAGAGAAACGTGAAGCAATTTCACTAAAATCAGGGATAAGACAAAGCTGTCAACTCTCTCCATACCTGTTCCTTATCTATTCAATATAGTACTTGAAGTTTTAGCTAGAACAATAAGACCCAAAGGAGATCATGGGATACACATTGAAAGAAACCAAAGTATCTCTATTCACAGATGATGTGATAGTACACATAAGTAATCCCAAAAATTCTAACAGGCAACTCTTACCTATAGCTGATAGTTACCTTTAGTGAAATGGTTGGATATAGAATTAACTCAAAAAAGTCAGTAGCCCTCCTATACACAAATGATAAATGGGCTAAGAGAAAAGTTATGGAAATAACATTCTTCACAACAACAGCAAATAACATAAAATGTCTTGCTGTAACTCTAACCAAGCCAGTGAAATAGCTATATGACAAGAACTTTAAGTCTTTGAAGAAGTAAACTATAAAAGATATCAGAAGATAGAAAGATTTCCAGTGCTCATGGATTGATGGGATTGATATAGTAAAAATGGACATTTTACCAAAGAAATCTACAGATTTAACAAAATTCCCATCAAAATTCCAACAATTTTTAGGAATTTTCAAGCCTTGGAATAACAATACTCAAATTAATGTACAAAAACAAAAAGTCCAGGATATATGTGTGTGTGTGTGTGTGTGTGTGTGTGTGTGTGTGTGTGTGTGTATACCCTGAACAATAAAAGAACTTCTAGAGGTAACATAGAATTATTTTAACTCAACTATACCATGCACTTTTACCTTTTACACCCTTCTCCACCATCCTCTACCCACTGCCCATTAGTCCATTTCGTTTCCTAGTTTTCCTGCCTATTTTCATGTCCTATATAAATAAATACAAACATAAATATAAAATCTAGGATCCACATATAAGAAAAAGCATGGTATCTGTCTTTCTGATTCTGACATTTAATTTTCTGTGATTAATTTCTGGTCATGTCCATTCTCCTGCAAATAGCATAACTTCATGTTTTTTTATGGATGAAAACAATCTTCATTGGTTCCATAATCCACATTTTCTTCACCCATTCATCTGTTGATTAACACCAATGTTGATTCTCTAACTTGGCTACTGTGAATAATTCAGCAATGAAAATGTAGTGTAGGGATCTCTCTACTGTGCTGACTGAGGTTCTTGGCTAGATCGGACAGTCATACTCTCCTTGGTTTGCTAGGGAATCCCCATACTGAATCTATGGGGGCTATATTAATGGACATTCCCACCAGCAGTCTCTAAGAGTTCCATTTTCCCACATGCTCACCAGTAATTGGTGCTGTTTACCTTAATGACAATCATTGTGGGAATGACATGTAGTTTTGATTTGCAAGGAATAGCAATCTTTATTCAAGACTGTGTTGATATCTCTAAAATATCACTTTCAGAAACCCCCACAAACATCTAAATGCCATAAAGCTTCAGGCCCTATGCAAAATGGTATAATTTTTGCATATAACATATGCCTGCCCTTCCATATACTTTAAATCATATCTGAATTACTTATAACACCGAATACAAGGCTATTTTTACATAGTCATTGCACTGTTCAGTGAACCACAAAAGGAAGAACACCCAGGCATGTTACTTACACAAGCATATTATTTTCCTAGTGTTTTCAACCTGCAGTTAACCATATCTGTATCTACAGACCCCACTGACAGGAGAGTGTTAGTGCTAGGCACTTGCTGGCAGTTTTAACTCTACAAATTAATTGTTACCTTTATGATCAATGTACAGATAGAGAAACTGAGGCTAAAGAGGTAGAGAGGTTAAAAACATGTCCAATAGGCACACACAGTTGGTGTTCTTATTTCCTTGAGACTAAGCTGAAAATTCAGGGGTGAGTGGTTTATTCTCAAATGTCTTTGAGAAAATCCAGAGCTTTGGAGTGGGATGTGGGACCCAGACTTCCAGAATCCAGTAAGGATCAGATGCTAGGCAAATGCCCCTCCCATAGAGGCCAATGGAGTCTAACTCCATGGGGAAAATCTGAAGACACCATGGTCCACACTTCAGAAGGACCCTTTAGGATAAGGAAAGCTTGAATATTTGTTAGTCACTAGGAAAGAGCAGCCCTTAAAGGATATAAATCCTCCAGAATTTCCAGGTTTTCTGACAGAAGGACCACAAGGTTTAACAGCCCATGCATCTTCTATTCCACCTAGCAGAACAGTGATAGGCACTATGTTCCTCAGACCTTTCACAGTTAGTGTTCTCTTCCTAGCAGTAACCCTGCCTAAGAACCTCCCTTGCTAGGGAAGCAGCCATGCCTAAGGTCACTAAACACAGTCACATCTGCAGTTGAGCATCGTGTTTCCCAGAGTTCAACCTTGGCCTGCTGGCCACCTCTGTGCAGCTCTGAATAGTGGTACCAGTGTGACCCCCTGAAGTCACACTGTGAGTTTGTCCTCCTATGGCCAAATCTGCCTCCTTCCTTCTCCTCTAGGTGTGAATCTCAGTGAACTTCTCAGCAAATTTCTATCTCAGAGTCTGTCTTTGGGGAGTAAACTTGGGTCCAGAGGGGAAAACATCCTAGAACACTTGAGATCAAAAGTATTAAAGCTATCTGATGAAATCTGGAAGCAGTATATTGATGACAGCCTCAAACTTGATGTACAACAGAGCAACATATGTAGCTATAACCTGTTAAAAGACCAAATATGTCCAATTTCATAACTCTGTTAAATCAAACTTAATTAAGCCTTGCTCTCGCCCAAATGGCCGGGTATAGACTTAGTCATGACTCCTTAGTATCACAAAGCATGAATGAACTCAGCTTTTTCCTGCATAAATGCTCATGGCTGAGGACTGAGGAAATGGGAAGTGGAAAGGAAGGCATTGTCTGTGGAGGTGCTCGTAGAGGAGGGGATGGCAAGGCTGGTAAATAAGGGCGAAGTTATCAACTTCCCCTCAAGACTCACAAAATACCAAAGAGGAGAATGAGGACAGAGGTTCCATTGTTTAGTAATTCCTATTCTAGCAGTGAAATCAGATTATATAATGACTCATGGATCAAGCCAGATCACAAGAAATGCTCTCTAACAGTCTCAGTATACATTCAGAAGGAGGCGATTAGCTCCTGTTGAAGAATTTAAGGTGATCCCGAGAAAAGAGCATCAGGGTGGAAGTCAAGGCACAGCTTATTCAGATGACAAATGGAAATACATCCAAAAGGGAATCCTAGAGCAGCGCCCTAATCTATGCCAGATTACATTTCCATATGCTCCCTGTCCTGTGTATGAAGGAACAAGACAAAGATGGGCTGTATCGGAGGAAAGTATAGGTGTGAAACAAAGAGCTTAAGTAGTACAGAGGGGGGTTGGGGCTATCCGTTTCAGTGGGAGCTAGATTGGAGGGATCTCAAATATCAAAGTATGGGATCTGCCTTGAATTTCATTAGTCACAAAATGCAATAGTAAGTTAGCTGGATAGAAATGGTAGTAACCCAGATCACATCTGCCTAATAAAGCAGGATGTATAGGCCCTTACACATAAAACTATTAGTACATTTATGTTTCTCCGAGTCAAATGGAACCAGTAACCTAGATGTCATCAGGAGTCACAGGTAGCAATGCCTCGTCACCCCTCTCATAATCCTGCTCTGCTCTCTAAAACTATTTACTGACTTCCTATGATAGAAACTTGCAGGTCAGTTTTATTTTCCATAATATCCTAGCAACCTGCATGGCTTCCTGTATGTCTGGTATACAGCAGACACCCCATGAATATCTGTTCAAAAATGATGCAAATAGACCAGAGATTTTAAAATGTGCTAGCTGAGCAAACACGAATATTTAATCTCCCTGGGGGTCCAGTTTCCCCATATAAATTCATGCATTTTCAAAAACCTCATACAGTTTGATATCTCGGTGGTTAATGTCCCCCAGTGAGACAACAGCACGAGTGGACTTAGGGATCCTCAAAGCTGAAAGGCAGCAGATGAAATAGAGAGCAGTCCCTGCAATGAGACATGACAACGACACGCCAGGGGGAGGTAGATTGGTCTCCAGCACCAAGATGCTCTGACAACCCCAGGAAGCAGCTCTGGAACACCTGCCATCTCTGTGTAACAAACCCAGACCTGGTTCCCATCCTTGAGGACTCCTGAAATGGGGGGATCAAAAGGACTTTTTGTTGTATATAATGCCACAGTGACATTTTCCTGCCTTGTCCTCATAATGTGTCACTGAGGACCTTAGCCAGGGACCTTCATCAGAGCACACTTGGGATACACATACTGTCCTTTCAGATCTCAGTCACATGCAGCAGCTGCCCTCTCCTTTCTCTGCTGAGGTCCTGCCAGGTCCTGGTGCTGAGGCAGATATGGGGTGATCACATCAACAAGTCTCACATCTGTTCATTATTCTCACATGATGAAAGAGCATCACATCCCTATTTTCTGCCTCTTTGTCTGAAATAGCCTTCCCCTATCTTTACTGTCATTTGATGAAAAAACAACCAAAGTTATTTTAGGCTTAAGACAAAGACTCACCATCCAGTGTCCTAGGTGGACTGGCTTGCTTTGGGACACTTTACCCACCCCACCCCCGCCTTTGATCTGTAATATCTTCACCTTGATCTGCTGCACACCTTATTCTTGTGTTTTTCTGAGTTAACAAATCTACAACCACATTATTCTTTTTCCATTTTTATGCCATGGTACATTGTTTTTGTTTTAAATGACTAAATACAATCACAAGTCGCAGCAGGATATGGGCATATCTTAGTTAAGGGTGTGGGATGCTTTGAGGAGATTTTAAGGAAGCCTGATGGACTGAGACCAAGCAAAGATGTAAGCCACAAAGATGAGAGTGCTCTTCGGTTATATAAGCAGACAGGACATCATTCCTTGGGAATGCAGAAAATTCTAACTGAAAATTATATTCATTTTAATACACTCACTTACAAGAAGCACAAAGACTTTCAGAAAAATAGCTCTCATGAAGCAATTGTGGGTGAGGTCATTAGTGGTACTAGTTTTCTTACTACAGGGTCACATAACACCTACAGAGTCTAAAACAAGGTTCTGGTGATAAAAAGAACTTACTGATGATGAGGGAAACTTTATAGGAAAGCCTAGCTAGAGGTAGAATTTCTAAGCCTTTTCTTCCCTCCCTTTCTACGTTGGGGTTCCTTCTACTGAGGGAAATACTTCATTTTAACCATGGTGACAATGATTACACCCTTTAAAACTTTCAGTTAGTACCCCAGAGGATAAATTTGTGTTTCACAGAGACCCTGAACCGTTTTAGGCATGCCAATTTCTCCAGATCCTAACTTGAGTTATTGTAGAGAAAATATTAACTATATAAGGAAAAAATATAACAAACTTTGGGACATTGTAACCAGGGGTCTAATGAGAGGAAAGTTCTCATGGGAATCATTGACTAAGAGCACCATGTTGGGCTGGGGGTAATAAGAGAATGACTAAGTTCCAAAAATTCTAGCAGAGTGAAGAATGTGTGATCAGTCTTTGATTAGGAATGGGCAAAAGACTAGATAATGTGAAATTTTAATCATCTCTTCTATACTGCTCTTGGCTGATTCTGCCCTCAGATACATTAAGGTCTATACTATACAATGGCTTTTATATTTGAACTTAGAGGAAGCAAAAGAATAGATGCTCAGAGAGGATAGAGAAAGAATTCAAGTGTTTTGGGGATGCAAGATAAAACAAAAAAATCAATAATTAGGCACTTAGAAGAAATCCCAATGAGAGCCGAAAGTGTAGAAATAAAATATAACCACCCAAAACACTCTTGGATGTTTGCCTGGCTCCAACTTTGTGCCTATCCTTAGTTACCCTCTCATTCCTCCTGGAAGAGCATCCTCCCTAGCTTCCAAGCTATCAGATGAATGTATTTTTGTTTCTTGCTACAGACAGAGGAAGAGCCTGCAGTAAAAAATGATATGTACAGAGTTTTCTACTCTCCTGAGCACAATAAGTGATCAAAGGATGATCACCAGGCTAAAGCTAAATCCTACAGAGTGAGGATGAGTACGGGAATAAATGCTGGAAGAGGAACCTTCCTTCAGCAATTATAAAAGCTATGAACCTCCAATAAGGCCAGGCATCTTATGAAACATATTGTCTACCACTCATAGAAAGTATGCCTGAGAGCTGAACCCACCAAAGCAGAGGCAAGTGGTGGAAAATAAGAGGACTCGTGAGATATCATTTGAACCTTGGTCCCAGTCATAATTGAGGCCCCACCTAGACCTAGTACTCTTCAGATCCAGGCTCCAGAATGAACTGTGTCACTTTAAATGCAAGGCTGTCTGCTGCTACCATGATTTCCTGGGCATGCTGTTCCACCCAGATACCCTGTAGCAGAAGTCAGTAAATATTTTCTCAATGGGCCGGAGAGTAGATGTTGTAGGCTTTACAACATTAAACAGCTCCTGACTCTCCTATGCATTTCTGCTCTGTGATGCAGAAACAGTTATAGACAGCATGCAAAAGAAAGAAATGGATTGCGATTCAATAAAACTACATTTATAAAGCAAGTTGAATGGATTTAGTCATCATTCTATGGTTTGTACTATAGATGTCTGATATGGTAGATTTGGGAACTGACCAATATATTTATGCTTAAATTAAAAAACACCTTAAGGAAAAATTTCATACTCTAAGGAAGGCTGCCAAAGAACAAAGAACGTATTTGTTTGTCTTTTAACATAGTGTAAGAGATCACAGAAGGATCACGCAATGTGTATCCTTGCCCAATTGTGTGATGAATCAAACATGAAGCCTGGAGGTTCAATAAAATTTAGCTGTAGCATTAGATTTTATAGATCCAAACCTCTGAAACTTTGAACTAACACTGACCTGGTATTGGTTTGAATGAGAACACTGTCCCATATGCTCTTGTATTTGAATGCTTGGACCCTTGGTGGTGGTGCTGTTTGGAGAGGTTATATAATCTTTAGGACATGACATCTTTCTGGAGAAAGGATGCTATAGGGGACAGGACTTAGAAAGTTTAAAGCCTCGTTCTGGTTCCAGGGTGCTCTTGCTACTTTCTTCCTGTAATTAAGATGTGATCTCTTAGCTTCCTGTTCTGGCTGCCTGCTCCTATATCTACACCACCTTTAGGGACCCTCCTTCTGGGACCTTGAATCCAAATAAATCCATTTTTACTTACGTCATACCTGGGTGTCAGATTCCTGATGACCGTTGCCACCCTGGATACCACCCACCTATACTCATCTCTTTTCCAAAAGGCATAATGAAAACATCCTTCCCAGCTCATTAATTATGTCCCTTTCTGGTCTCTTGATTCTCCAAGAAATCTGTCTTCTTCACAGTAGGGCCTTAATGCTTTGTTTCTCACTCATGCAAGTGGAAGATATATTTGTCTAATTGAATGTATGCCTTTCTTATGAAATGTGATCAGCAGCAACCAGAAACATGTATGTAAATCAGATTGAAGAAATCTTAATTATCGATCATGACCCAACAAAAATCAGCACTAGGTGCCCTAGAGATTGCACAGCAATTCAGAGCACAAAGGGCTCTTGAAGAGGACTTGAGTTCAGTTCCTAGCACCCAAGTTGGGTGCCACATAACTGCCTATACCTCCAGCTCCATGAGATTAAACAGCTGCCTCTACACGTAGTCATATTCACAAACTTATATGTAAACATCTAATTAAAATAAAATAAATATTTTAAATGTATATTACAATTTCTGTACCTTAGAAAGTCCGGACTGATAGACCATCTTCTACAGCCATCATCACCAAGATAACGCCCATTTTTCTTCAGATAGCTGCTGCTCCTTTTGTCCAGACTCCAAGATGAAGCAGTGAAGAGTGGAGTCCAACTAGATCAGCACTGTGAAGCACAGTCACCCATCCCATCCCAGAACACCAGACCCAGGCAACACGCTGGTAGAGACGCAAGGATAAATGACTATTGTTTTAAATTGTTAAATTGAAAGTGCTTTGTCACACATTATTGTCTCAATAATGGATCTACAGGCTACAATGACCACAGTCATTTTTACTACCACTGTAGTCTTCTTAAGACAGACCTGAGCATATGGCTTTGTCTATCTGTACCAGCTATACTTATACTAGAAAAACAGGTGCTGACAGCAACAGTAGCACATACATGAATGATACCTAATAAAGAATGAGACATATTAGACAAGGCAAGCCAAAGGCATGGCTTGTTTAGCCACAGTATCATTTAATAGCCTATGAGTTATGAAAATCCTCTTGAAGATTGGAGAAAAACATTGCTGATATGTTCTTCCTGTATACAGAGAAAGTCAAGGAATCAATTCAATTCTGTCTTTAAAATTACTGTCTCAAAAGGCTCCAGCTGATTTGAGTGGGCATACTGGATTAGCAGTAGCATTATGATGCAGATGTGGGCATTTATCAGAGCCTTTAATTCTAAGGAGAGATGACTGTTAAGTGCAAGACCAAACAAGTCTTCCAATCAACAATGGTTTCTAAACACAACACATAATATTACATATGTGTATATATTGCATATATGCATACACCTACATATACATACATACACACATATACACATACACATATAATTTTCTTGCTACATTTCCCTAAGTTATTCCCTAAGGTAGGTAGGTGTGTGTGTGTTTGTGTGTGTGTGTGTGTGTGTGTGTGTGTGTGTGTGTGTGTGTGAATACAAGCAGGGAGGCTAGAGGTGTCCTGCTTTATCACCTTCCACCTCATTCCTTTGAAACGAGATCTGTCACTGAACCTTGAGCTAAGCTGACAGCCAGTGAGCCCCAAAGATCTTCCTGACTCTGCCTCACCTAGAACTAACGTTGAGTGGGTGTGCATAAGCCATCTCCAGTTTATTATGTGGGTGCTGGAGGTTTGAGTTTTGTCCCTCGTGCTTGTGCAGCATGTGTTTTTACTTGCTGAGTCACTTCCCCAGCCCCAACCCAAAGGAATTTTTTACAGGGGTGGGGGTGGGGTGGAGGAAACAGTAAGAATAAGAATGCAAACGAAAATGGCTCTTTGAATTTCCTTAAAGAGTCATTTGCTTGACAAAGCATCATCACCTCACATAAACATGCGAAATCATTTAACTGATCTCTGAGTTTTGAGAAATTGGAATCGGAAACCTTGCAGCAAATTGTCTCAGAGGGCTCACGGAATGTGCAGTGCAAATGATGTATGCAGGATTGTTTATTGCAACCCAGTGAAGAAAACAATTGCCTACGTACTTTAATGCTTTAGATCAATGCCTCTTAAACTTCTACTCATGACCCCTGTGCATTCAAGACACTCTCAAGCAACTCTACAATGACTGCCATATAAAATAGGTAACCAGTGAATCTATAGAGATGGCCTAGCAATGCCCAGTTGCCTCCAACTCCAGCTCCAGGGCATCTGACACCCTCTCTTCTAGCCTCTACCACCACCTACACACACATGCCCATACTAACACACAAATGATGCACACATATAATGCAATTAAAATGAGTCTTTAAAAAAAATAAGTGGACAATTGGTATGCTGTGGCTGGTTGATATCCACTGAGACTCTTTCCTGAAGAAAAACAGAGAAGGAGTAGATGTGGGAGAGGACGGCGGAAGAGGAGAGAGGGAAAACTGTGATCAGGATAAATAAAATTTAACAAAAAAAAAGGTAGACACTTACTGAAAATAAATAAACAAAAAATAAACTTATTTTAAAACATGCCTTTGGTATATGTAATTTTACCATTTATTAAAGACAAAAGCAAATCTATATAGTAATAGATGGGTACGCTTGTTTATCTAATACAATACAATCCAAAGGTAGACTATTTTGATACTTACATGTTAAGGAATGTAGTAGGAATGTATTAGATGCTTTTCTCTTCCACAATTAAATATATGTCTCTATAAAGGCATTTTGAAAACATTGCAAGTACATTAAAAACATTGGCAATTGCAACTCTGAGGAGGAGTTTGAAGCATTATGCCCAGTAGTTATGTGATATTACAACTTGCAGAGTGCAAAGTAATACATTATGTGCTCAGAACTAAGGTTTCAATGAAGTTTCTAATGTAACATGGGAAGGTGATCTCCATCAGAAACACCTGGGAGTTTTAACATGTTAGATTATGACTTAATTGTTGGTCACTGTCCACTCAGAAATTTATTAACTGCCAAATTTTCATTATCCTACATTCAGTTATGGCACTACATAGGGGTCATAGCAACCCACAGTTTAAGAAGCTTGTTCAGCCAATGACTGCGGCTGCCAGGGATCCATCCCACAATCAGCCACCAAACATAGACACTATAGCATATGCCAGCAAGATGGTGCTGAAAGGGCCCGGATATAGCTGTCTCAGGGGGAAAATATACCAATGCCTGGCAAACATGGAGGTGGAAGCTCACAGTCAGCTATTAGAGGGAACACAGGGTTCCCAAGGAAGAAGGAGCTAGAGAAAGTACCCAAGGAGCTGAAGGGGTCTTCAACCCTCTAGGTGGAAGAATAACCATGAACTAACTAGTACCCCCTGAGCTCATGTCTCTAGCTGCATATATAGAAGAGGATGGCCTAGTTGGCCATCATTGGGAAGAGAGGCCCCTTGGTCATACAGACTTTATATGCCCCAGTACAGGGGAACACCAGGGCCAAGATGTGGGAGTGGGTGGGTAGGGGAGCAGAGCCGGGAGGGAGGAGGGTATAGGGAACTTTCTGGATAACACTTGAAATGTAAATGAAGAAAATATCTAATAAAAGCTGAAAAAAAAAAAGAAGCTTATCCAGGAGACCAAGCATCTGCTACATGTCATCTATTTTGTTTTAAGATTTTATTTTTAATAATGTATGTGTATGTGTGTGTGTGTGTATGTGTGTGTGTGTTGGCACATGTATGCCCATGTGTGTGCATATAAGCACTCGTGTGTGTGCATGTGTATTTGTGTGTGCATGTGCGCATGTGTGCATGTGTACAACACACATGTGTGTGGGTGGACAGGTGTGTTTTAGTACATGCATACACATGCACCTGTGATTACAAGTGCCTGTGGGAAGGAGGGCAGAAAAGGACATCAAAAACTCTGGAACTATTATTATAGGATGTTGTGAATCATCTAACACTGGTACAAGAAATCAAACTCAGGTTATCTGCAAGACAGGAAAGAGTATTAGCTACCAAGCCACCTCTCCAAGCCACATTTGACATTTAGATATAGAAATATTCTCAAAGATTGGGGAATACGCTGAAGGTATGATTCAAGAAGCTGGGAATGAACAAGAATAAATGGAGAGCAGTAAGCACAGGAAACAATCCAAGAATGACACCAAGACCATGGGACAAAATCTGTTCTGATCACTCTATTCTCCTCACACATTTGCCTCTTTATCCAATAGCCATAATGCATGCCCAAGTGTGCTAAAAGGACCACACTGCAACCAGGATGATTGTGGGCAGGCACAGGGTAACTTTCTCTAGGTATTCCATAAAAGTGGGTATCCATGGACATCTTTATTTGTCTCTCTCCCTGTTTACATTGCTGTCTCTCTAGATCTCATGCACCCCAAAGTTAGTGATTAATGGTCTTTTTATTTCAATCCAGCTTCTTTATTAAGTAAAACTCAAATGTTAAGCACCCGCTCTTTGAAGTTGCAGAAGCATTGAGAGTCAGCACAGAGACCCAAGTGGAACTCAGGAATTCTGCTCTGAGTAATTTCTTCTTCTCCCTTCTCATCTCAGGTAAGGCAACATCTCAGGCCAAGACACAGAGGAATTCCTTACTCTTTTCTCCATCCACTTAGTGCCATGCAGAAAAGCAAAACTTCTACCTACATCTGTCATCCTTTCCAGCAAACTGTCTGTGATGATTAATATTGTCATCTTAACAGTATTTTAGAATCACCTAGGAAACAAACCTCTTAACATGTCTGTAAGGAATTTTCTAGCTTAGGTTAATTTAGATGGAAAGACTCATCTTAAATGTGGGCAGCTCCATTCTATGGGATAGGGTCCTAGGCAGAATGCAAAGGAGAACTATAGCTGAGTACCAGTATTCGTTGCTCTCTGCTTCCTGACTGCTATAGATGCTTTGTCACCAACTGCCCCATGCTCCTGTCACCATTCCTTCCTCGTTGTGATGGACTATCCTCTCAAACTGTGAGGAAAAGTGAGCTCTGTTCCTTACATTGTTTTAGGGTTTGTTTGTTGTGCTGATAGGGGTTGGTAGTGGTGTTATTGTTGTTGTCATCCTCCCAGTATTGATCTCATCAATAAGTAAAGCAATTGATAACCTGCCCATTCATTCATTCATTGACTTGATGTATCGTGTCATGTCAGGCACCGTCTGAGGTGATCTGAGGTACAGAATTGAGTCAACAAAGAACTCCATCCCTCCAGGTCTGAATTTGAGTATGCAAAGACAGACAATGAACAACGAAAAAATACATATATTATATATGTCATGTTACAAGGAAAATATAAAGAGAGTTGAGCAAATGAAAGAACTTCCTGAGGACGGGCAGACCTTGGAATTAGACAGAGGGAGCAGGCACAGCCTCCCTCATAAAATAGGGATAAGCAAAGCTGTTATCTGATTGGAGGACTGATCCCTGGTGGGGGCACAGCAGGAGCAGATCTAATAGATCAGAAGCTTAAAGGAAGGCTGCCCTCCACACTGTGTCTGCAGAACACTGGAAGGGGAAGGGGACATAAGGGGCAAAGGGAGGAACAAATAGCATTGAAATTTTATGATATGCTAAGTTGGGGGGATATGAAAGAGAAACATCAGAGGCAACTCTAAGGGTTTTTTCTGAACAACTATGCGCACTGAGTTGCTATTGAGTTACATGAAGGCTAGGGTTGGAACAAGTCAGTGGAAGGGAAGATGAGGATTACCATGTAGAACATGTTATATTTGAGAGCACTGATAGACACCTAAAGAGAGATGTCAAGAAGACAGGTGAATAAAAGAGGCTGGAATTCAAGAGAGAGACAACTTCAAACTCAACTTGCAGCCCCAGGAACACCCATATCACTGGTCAAGTCAGTTTCAAGGAAATCATACCAATGAGCTCCTACCTCTGATCTCCTCTTTCTGTAACTGTCCTCCACAGTTGCTACTAAAAAGCCAATTTTAAGGCCAGAATCAATTCCATGTTTCAGCTCCCTAAAAACTTCTGTTTTCTCTTTAAATACAAAATCTTATACCAGTTCATAACCCAGATCCCAGGTCTGTGTTCTCATCCCTCTCTCTGTAGAACCATCCATGATAGAGGTGATAGAATAGCTTCTGCAATAACCCAGTGTTGCCTGTTGTAGCACTGCCAGACCCCTGAGCACTGGTTTATAATCTCTTTGCCTGCATCACCACTTGTCCCTGGTCCCCTGGCAAGTCCACTCAGTCATAGCACTCTGATTTACATGTCACCTCCATTCTGATGCCTTGCAGTTGGACTTTATATATCCCCCTTTGGCTATATAGTTTTTTTTTTCCTGGCCTAACACAGAGACTAGACAACTTTTTCTTTCCTTCCAAGTCAATGGCTAACAGTGTGTGGCAAACATGTTTTGAACTGCAGTGAACCAACATAAACTACATTGGCATTTCCATTGAACTGGCATGATGTATGATCCTAGGTATGCAAGGGTGGAAAACATGGTTTCCATCCTGTAGAGGAAGCAAAAGCTGTGTGCCATGGTGGGACTCCCTACAGATGGGTAGTAGTTCTGAGCTTCCTAGGTAGGAACTCTTCCTTTACTGGAATCCTAGCCCAGAGCTCCAAAGGAGGTAATATACTAGAGTTCTAACAGCAGAGGTTTTATTTAGGCATAAAGAATGTCCTCATTAAAGCAAGAAATGAGATGGAACTTTCCAGAAAAACATTAAGGAAGAGAGAAAACTGCTCTCCAAGTTCATCAGACTCCAGAGACATCAAAAAGCCCCCCAGTTCATACTCTTAGAAAACATCCAAGGGGCCCTGGAAACATACAGTAATCCCACCCCTAGGTCCCACTATCCTCCCTGCCACTGGCAAATTCACTAATCCTCCCAAGTTTAGAATAAGCAATATCTGGGTCCCAGGTTGGCTCTGCACTCAAAGGCTTTTTGAAAACTGAGCACTTTTAACACAAGAACGTCTTTCAAGCAAAACAAAATGCTTTCCTAATTGAGTGGAAGAAGAAGTGAAAGACAATTGGCAACCCAATAGGGGAAGGAGTCCCACCTCCAACGACAGAAATAAGCGACCACAAATGCAAACTGTGTTCTTCGTGGGGACTCTGGGACAATTCCATGTAGTTATGAACATCAAAGGCTACAAGAGGACTGTTGGTCTCTGAATATGATAAATGAGGCTCTTTAGGAGCCATCCAAAGGAAAACAACTAGGACTGAGATTTCTTCTTCAATAGGGTTAGATCTTAATGGCTTCTGAGGAAAATAAGAGTAGTGGGTAGAAATGATTGTATATTCCTCTTCTGCCAACAAGAAATCAGATGTAAAACCTGGAGACTCCGACAGGGCAGGAGCAAGGCAGCCCTGTGAGCAGAGCAAATGATGTTTGCCTTGTTCCCCATTATCTCTCTCGTCTTCAAACAATGCCTAGCACAAGGCAAGGACTTCCCAACTTCTTTGTTTAATAAGCAATGAATCGCCACCTTAAAGATTTAAGCCAAATGTGGAGAGGCAAAGCCAAGCCCAGGTGCCACAGCAAGAATGAGAATCCATGGAGTCCTTCTATCCTTTAACTCAATTCTACAGATTGTCTTTTGTACAGCATACATAAGGGAAGTGATGTATCTGGACTCTGGGCATCTAGCAGCTTCACATTTAATGTGAAGAAGTCTCTGAAGGGTTTCTTGCAGGCTCATCCTTTCTCTGAAGCTGTAGCCTTTCTCTATCATCTCTCAGGCCATAGTTCTTTCTGATTAGCAAACCACAGTGGTCCCCTCCTGATGTACAATGATAAGAGTAGCATCAAACACTGGACTATATTCACCTCCAGCTGACTCAGAACATGCCACACTCCTTGTGTGAACTCTCCCATGCCTGCTCCCATTGTCTGAAGAGGTTACCAGTCCTTTCCCATTCCTCACAACTCCATAGTCTTAAGGATAGAAGGAAACAACTTAAAGTCCAGATCTCTGCTTCCTTATATCATCTAGTATGCCTGAGGGCAGAAAGTCAGACCCTGTACTGTCCCAAAATACTGAAAGAATTATTGATTTAAACTATGTAAGAACAGGAGCTGGAGAAAAGGCTCAATTGGTAAAAAGCTTGCTAAATGCAAGAGGACCTGAGTTGGAGCCATAGTGCACATATGGAATAAAAGCCAGTCATGGTGTCATGTGTCTGTAATTTCAATGCTGAGAAGGTGGGGACTGCAGAATCCCTGTGGCACCCTAGCTAGCCACTTTAGCCTAACCATTGAGATCTAGGGCCCTGAGAGTTTCCCAGAAAACACAGTGGATAGTTCCTAAGTAGGACACCTGAAATAGTTGACCTCTGGCTAGCCTCTTCAAATACACACACACACACACACACACACACACACACACACACACGCACACACACATATGAATACACACACATGACTGATTTAAACAAGCAAACAAACAAACTGTAAGAGAATGGATATACACGGCTAGAGAGATGACTTAGCAGTTAACTGCAGTTGCTGCTCTTGCAGAGGATTCTAGTTTGATTCCCAGCACCCACATTTGGTATAGAAGTTTGCTCCTGGTTCTTCCTCCCAACCCCATGCTTCCAGAAATAAGACTCAGATGCAAAATATATTTACAAAAATCTTGGCCATATAGCTAGGCTCTTCTCTGACAAGATCATAACATAATAACACACTTACACTGATTCACACTCTGTCAGGTGGCCGGATACCTGCGCTCAGGTACCATGTGTTTGTACTGTCTCATCTTCCCAGACAAATCTCCCATGCCTGAATTTATACCAGATTTTTTCTGCATCCCTGGATGTCCTATCTTATATTCTAGCCTTTTCTATAGGCCATTGGCTTTTTAATTGACAGGCAATGCACCCATACACTATACAATATATTCTCTACAATTTAGAAACTCACAACAGCTTGTATCTCTAGCTCTAGGAAATCCAAGTCTATCTTTTGGCCTCCAGGTATACCTGCACTCACACATACCCATATATATATATATATATGTATATGTATATATATATATATATATATATATATATATATATATATATATATATATGAAAATAAAATTTTAAACTGAACATATATATGTGCAAACTCAGGACCTGATGGATGTTTACCATATAACTATCTGTCACAAATGTGGCCAGAGTACTACAGTGCCTAAGTCTTCATGCTGGCACTCCATGTGACACTTTTGCTATCCATTTAACCATATTATTTAGCTTTGTTTTTGCATGGTCTTAATTGTTTTACTTCTTGCAAAGATTGAGCTTCCAAATTATGACTATCATAATAAATTAAAATAATATATTCTTTCTCCAGCAGGGAGGATTTGAATAATTTAGGGTCATCTAATATTATGAAAAGCTTAGAAACCATATCACTCAATTTTCCTATTCTCTCTGAAATAAAGATAAGAATTTTCAGGAAGACAATATGCAAAATATATAGTTGTATGTCTCTTTCTGCCCAGGTATGATGGGCATATTTGAAATCCATGCATCAGTTGGCTTTACACTACTATAACAAAACCTCTGAAACAGTTTATTAAGAGAAAGATGGAATGTAGTTCGTGGTTTTAGATGTTCTAGTCCAAGTACAGGCAGACCGACTGCCTTAGACCTTTGATGGGAGCTCTGGATGACAAAAGCAGAGAGATGTGGTGAACTAAAAGAGCCACTAACCCAAAGAGGGAGAGGCCAGTTCACAGTCCTCTCAATGGTATCTCCAATGACAAAAAGACCTTCCATTGGGTCTTTCTATCCAGTCTTTCTACCGGTTCCAACACCACCCAGTACCATCACCCTGAGGACTTCTAACATGCTATAGTCTACTTTCAAGGAGGTTGTTTTTATTCATCTCGATCATTGGCAATGTAAGAAAAGTAATTTTATGGAGACATGGTAGAAACATATGTAGAACTTGGTAAAAAATAAATCAGAGGTAGATCTCTCTGAAAAGGACTTCTGCTTAAATATATTCAACAAAATTTTAACAGTAAAAAAACGGACAAAACCCATATGTTTGAGGTGATCCACTGGTAATACTCAATATATGCTGAAAAAAAATCCCTTAATTGCTTCAAATTTTCAAAGAAGTTTGAATTCATTTGGAGGAGATAGTAGTGGAGAGAATATTAGTGAGAAAAAAGGGAAATATAAAGATACTGCCAGAAGGAAAGATGAAGAATGCTCAATAAAAGTATACTTGCCCAGCATTGGTGAGGCCTTCAGGTCAACCCTAGTCAGGCTAAGGAAGCAATAACTAGACATAAGATTAATAGAAAATTTTCTTTAATAAATTTTCTTTATAGATGGGAACCATGCAAAGAATAATTTTCTCTCCCACAGGATCAAATTTAAATATGACTGACCAGGAATCATGCCAGAGACTTGTGTGTGGAAGTCTAGATAAGGCTCTTACCCTGGGTAGGTTCATTGAAAAACCATTATTAGGTTTTGACCTAAAAATGTCCTTGGAGATCCCTAACTTCAGGGCATGTTCTTCAGATGATGGCACTATCTGGAGAGGTGATATCTTAGCTGGTATAAGTGGGTCTTTAAGAGAGAAGCTTTAAGGGGCATTTCTGATTCCCCAATGTTGTCTAAGTCCTGTCTACCATAAGCTGAACAGCTTTGATCTGTCAGTCTCCCCTCCAAGACTTTCAGCTTCTGATAGAAACCAGCCAGCCAACTGTGTACGGAAAGCTTTCTGGCAGAGAGCCAAAATAAAATACTTCCCCACATAAATTGTTTCTCTTGGGCACCTGTCATCTAACATACTTCCTGGCCCTACTGGAACCCCTGGGGAAAATGAGAGACCTTCATTTTCTCAAACACAAAGCAAGTCCGTAGTTAACCCCACTATGATGCAAAAACCTGGCCAGATTCTGCAGTAACTGCAGCCCTGAGAAGCACAGGAGGAGAAGTTGCTGTTTGTTCCCTTGAGATCTTGTTCAGTGCTGAATCACAGTATAGTACATCTGGTATTTTACAAGCACTGAAATATAAAACCCCCGGCAAGGAACAGGAACACAAGCTGCACTCACAATGGCTTCTTTACAGGTTGCCTCTGAGAAATTTTTATGAGTGTATGTATGTTATCATAGGGGACAGCTCTGAACCTGAGAGGGTGAAGGCAAGAACACATTCAAAGTCCCCTCCTGGAATCATGCTGACCCCCCTGAGTTCTCTGCCTTATTTAACAGATGCTTCCCAGGAGCCTGGACTAGGCACAAGAGACAGAAAAGCAAGAGAGACCCAGAGACTCTCTTCACAGGCCTTGAGGTCCAGCTAGCATGCTGTTGGCTGTGCAAGGCAGCAGAGGACAAGCCCTTTGATGAAAATTCTCATCTGTGTTATCAGATATGTTCCTATTTGCAGAAACAAAAATTGATTTTGCTTCTGTAGTGTTCACTGCAGGAAACAGTGTTTGAAGCTATGATCGTCTTTCTAGTTGGAAAAAACACTTTAGAAAGAATAGTCAAGAAGGAATTCCCTGAGGATATGACATTTAAGTAAAGCAAAAATGAAGATAAAGGTCCAGCCAAGTGATTCTCATGAGATATAACTGTAATGTTATTGTAGAATTCCATGATACTAACATAATTCATATTGGCCACCATCAAGAAAACTTCAGGTTTGTATTTGACATTACTTATCAACACTTTCATGCCTTGATACCTCTTAGGTTGAGATGACTATAACATCAGAG
Organism: Mus minutoides; assembly: GCA_902729485.2. Classification (NCBI taxonomy): domain Eukaryota; kingdom Metazoa; phylum Chordata; class Mammalia; order Rodentia; family Muridae; genus Mus; species Mus minutoides. The sequence goes on from LR750012.1 coordinate 892,659, forward strand.
TGACTATACTTAACAGTGCCAGCAAGATTCCAAATGTGAACTATAGTATGTATGTATATGTACAAAAATAAGTTAGAAGGGCCTGAGAAAATGGTTTAGTGGGTAAGGTGTTTGCCATTCAACCAGGAGGACCTAAGTTCAGAACCCCATTGCCCATGTAAATAATCTAGATCAATTTTAGTTATAGAGGGGGAACCATGCAAAGAATAGATTTTTCAGCCAGTTGTGGTGGCAAACACCTTTAATCTAAGTACTTGAAAGGCAGATGCTGGCAGATTTTTGTGAGTTCAAGACCACCCTTGTTTACATAGTGAGTTCCAGGACAGCCAGAGCTATATAGTGAGACCCTGTCTCAAATTAATGATGATGATGATGATGATGATAATAATAATAATAATAATAATAATCTATTATTAATAAACAAATTATTTTTTAAAAGAATAATTTTCTCTCCTACAAGATTTGAGTCTAAGTACAACTGGGAATCTTCCCAAAGATGAACATGTGGAAGCCTGGATAAGGTTTTTTCTCATGGACCAATTCATTAGGAAACCATTGTTAAGTTTGAATCTAAAATGTCCTTCAGAGGATTAGATGTTGAAGGCACCTAAAAGCTCCACTAGTGCCACCATTTTGAGAGGTAATAACTTAGCTGGAGTAAGTCACTAAAGGAGGAACTTCAAAGGTGACTCATGGGCTCTCTCTCTCTCTCTCTCTCTCTCTCTCTCTCTCTCTCTCTCTCTCTCTCTCTCCTTCCTCTCTCTGTCATGCACAGAGCAGCTCCATGGCTCCACATTTACCCTTTCCTTATGGTCAGTCTCACCACAGCTCACACACACCTGAGCCAAGGCAGTAGACATTTGTAATCCCAGAGCTGAGGAAGGGGACACAGGAGGGTACCTGGAGCATGCTGCCCAGCCAGCTTAGCCAAATCGGTGCAAAACTGTGTTAAATAACAACAATAATGCGGTGGAGAAGGTACTGATGGAGATCCATAGCACTGCTCTCTGGCCTCCACGTGCAAACATATACCTGCAGGGACTCATGTACACAGTCATATTAACATGTACATATAACCCACACACACACACACACGCACACACATACACAACACGCATATAATAGATAGTTTCCCTATAGTTGTATTAGTCAGCTTTCTATTGCTGTAGCAAATTAACTAAGATCACAGTTTATAAAGAGAAAAGGTTTATGCTCACAGTATTAAAGGTTCCAGTTGACAACTGCTTAGTATCGGTGCTTTGGACATTTGTTAAGAAAATTTGGGGTTGGTGGGTGGAAAAAGAGGTCTGAGTTCTCAAAGTCTCCTTTGAAGACATATCCCCAGTGACCTAAGAGCCCTGCTCCAGAAAATCCTAACACTTTTCAGTAGCTCTATGTTGGAGACTAAACCTTAATTCAGACACATGAATTGGAGACATATTTAATACACAAAGTCTAGAGATGTATAAAAATGCCACCTGAAAAGTCACATGAGGATTTTGGTAGTACTGCTTCATTCTAAGGAAGTAACATGGACTTTTTAAGGGCTATAGTCAGAGGAGACATTCCCTACTGGCTGGTGTTTTCATGTTTGTAATTCCAGCTTTTAGTAGGCAGAAGGATTACAGCAAGCTCAAGGTCAACTTGTTCTACCTAGTAAGCTCCAAGCCAGTCAAAAGAGATCTTTTTCCTCAAAAACACATCTAAAACAAGATGCACAGGATTCAGTCCACAGTGTGTGTGCATGTGCACATGTGTTGGGGGTGGGTGTTTAGGCGGGTGGGTGGGTGTGGGTATGTGCACACGCATGCATGTGTGTGTTCAGTCATATCATATAAAATAGAGACGTGTACTTAATAATATCAAATAGATTTAATTAGTCACTGTGGGTCCAGTTTGAGGACTTGCTCTTAAGAAAAGAGGAAAGCACTCCACATGGTTTTGGTTATATGCCTTCTATCACAAATGGATAGATACTGGGCTAAGCATAGATCCTGGCAGGGGAATGTACTTCTGCTCTCCTGTACCCAGGAAAACATGACTGAAATAAAGAAGAGCCATTAAGAAAGCAGAAGAAGAGTAATAAGGAAAGCTCACTGCCTCTTATTCTCATCTGTGCAACAAAGGACTGAAAGTTACCCTGCAAAACCAAGTAAAAACACCATCTGTGTGTGCCATGGCTTCTGGAAATAGCTTAATTGAAAGTAAAACCAGAAAACCAGAGGAGCTAGCTTGTTTCTAATTTGCACAGCTCCATCCTACCTCAGGGTCTGTCTCAGAAATGTGTGCAGTGGATACCATACCCCATCTGCAAGTTTAAGCCTGCATCAGACTTAATGACCTACCATTACCTCTCTCAGCATTGTTAGGAGCCCATGTAGGAAGCCTTAGCTACAATAGCTTGAAAATCATCTTTGCTTTGAGCCGTTTTAAAAGTTTTATTTGCGTGCTTGTAGCTGTGTGCATATGCTGGGATACATGTGTGCATATGTGAAAAGGCCAGAAAACAACTTTAAGTATCATCTACCTTTTTTTTTTTTAATTTTGGAAAAATGATCCATCACTGGCTAGCAAGCTCTAGGAAGCCCATCTCTAACACTTATGCCCCTACCACAACTCCCAGGAATAGGACAACAAGGAACAGGCTGCCTCACTCAGGTTTTATTATGTGGGTACTGGGTATCAACACTCTGTCGTTCTGCCCCTAAGGCAAGCCCTTTACCAACTTTGCTATCTTCCTAGATCTATGAATTTGATCTGTTTCTGATGAGGATCATGGATCACGGGTGGTTACAATGGATCTCTTCTGCTGCTTTTCTCTTAGTACATTTTCCCCAAGTTCCATCAAGATCCATTTTATAAGCAAGACAACACATGTTTCTCCTGGGACTGGAAGGCTAAGTTACAAAGAAAGAAGAGTTAACAGGGTGGCAGCTACCCAGCAAACTAAATAAGAGCTTGTTTTATTACTGCTCACTCCTGAATCCCATTGTTACCAACAGACCAAGGATCAATATTCCATCAGCAGAGGCCATCTCAACATTGAGAGCCCACTGGCAAGGTGCCACCCCTATATACAATCCACAGCTACTGACCTACCACAGACCAGTGGGGTAACCTGGCCCTTTCTGATAACCCACAAGGGCACTGATCAGAAAAGATCTCTTATCAGCTCATTATCTACCAGGTGGAGAATTCAATGACATCACAATTGATGCATCAAAGCAGGTGGCAAGTCATTCAAGCCGAGTTTGGACTTTTAGAATTTCGAAGTTCCATTGATTCTATTCTGCAAAGTAGTTACTTAGATTTGTGGCTGCGCTAGCAAGAAATTGAATATCTGGATTCTTGACTCAGATAGTCTGTCTTAACAGTTCTGAACCTTGAGCCTTGGGAGAAAACATTTCCTCTTCCCTGTGTATCTGTATCTATTTGCTGTATGCATGGCCTCTGAGGGGCACACCATGATATAAATTATTTAGATATATATAATTAAGTATATATATTTTAAAAGATAAGGAAAACAAACAGTTAGCTATGATAACTCAATAATACATGGTAAGGGAACAGATTTGAAGCATTCTCCCTAGTTTAAAAACAAATTTTAAAAAACTATAAGAAGTAACACATATGTTGATTAATTTGATTTAGCCATTATATAAATATATTTATAAATGCATATATATGTGTGTATATATATATATATATATATATATATATATTTCATGGAATTATAGATAAGGACAATTGGAGCTAGGGTGATGGCTGAATGGACAAAAAGCTTATTTTACAAGCATGAGGCCCCTGAATTCAAATCAACAGCACACTCATAAAACACTAAGCATGGCTGCAGAATCGAGAGCTGTGGAGGGCAGGGGCAGTGGATTCTGGAGGCTCACAAGCTGTCAGCCTAGCTCCAGATCCCAGCAGAGAAAAGACTGAAGAACAATGAGACAGGACAGCCAACTTCATCCTGACATGCACAAAGATGCACACACCCACACACAGGTGCACACACATCACACACATATGTAGCAACAACACGAATAGATGAATGGACAGACTGGCAGATTATATATTTTATACTTGTGGATTTAAGCATTGCTGTAGTCCAGTGTGCTGCTACACACTTGGAATTCTAGCAGTGGGTAAGTTAAAGCAGGAAGATTATGAGTCTGAGCTAGCCCAGCCTACACACAGTGAAATGTATCTCAAACAGAAAAGTTAACACTTACAATGCACTTGTTTGTGGGTGCACACATCTACATGTGTGTACAGATGCCTAGAAACTTTAATTATCATACTAAGCAATTTCTATAATTCTACTTATTATGTTCCGTAGCAATGATTTCCCATAGAGAACAACAACCTTTAGAGATTGGGAAACTGAGGCACATAAAATCAGGGTAATTTATCCAAAGTAAATAGATCCAGTGAGTGTATGGTAAGAAAGATTCTGAGAAGCCTCAACACTATCACTGTCATCTGTTAACTGCTCTAAGAACTCAATGGTGGGTCAAGCTCCCTCCACAGACACATATTATGTAAGAATTGAATGGAACAAAGCATCCTTAGAGTTCTCATTACTCCTGTGGAGGCATAGTAGAAATAATATCTCCCACTTCTGCCTCAGAGAGCCAATGACCAGGCCAACTCTGGAAAGCAGTTCTCAGATGAGGAAAAGGAAACATAAGGGACCAACACTGGCCCCATATTCATGCAGGCTCTGGAAAGACCCTCACAGTGAAATCTCTCTCTCTCTCTCTCTCTCTCTCTCTCTCTCTCTCTCTCTCTCTCTCTCCACACACACACACACACAGACACACACACACACAGACACACACACACACACACCTCACACACACATACACACACACAGATGAAAAAGGGGTTCTCATGTCCCATACACTCAACATGTTTATGCCCCACCCACTCCTCTATTCTGTTCTGTGATCTGTTCTTTCCAGTGCCCACTGATTCACCTTCTTTTCTCTCCTACATAACCTTCACTCTTGCCTTCTCCAGGGTCCAGTCAAAACCATGCACATAGAGTTTCACTATCCAGTTTCACTACCTTCTAATTCATATGTGCACATACCTGCAGGCTAAGCTAACCTCACACAACCAATGCCCATCTTACTGCCACCCTTTCTTGGGAATCTCCCTCTTAGTGTTTCTACTCCCCCACCTACCCACACACAGAGAAAGCTTGAACGAGAATACACTAAAGAGTCAAGAACAGAAGAAGTGGATGGTGTGATGGTAATAAGTCTTTTAGCTGAGTTAGACATCTGACTGCCAAGCTGCTCCTTGCCACTAATTTTCTGCATAGCTTTAAAGACAGGGCAGTTCTTCACTTCTTCGAAAAGAGAGGTCATTAGACTACTCAGGGATTACAAATCTCTATTGGTGTATAACTGTCTTCTACTGGACCCAAGGTAGACGCTACGAATCACTTTCAACTAGGGCAAAACAAAATGTCTCAATTCTTCTTTATAGACAAACACCGTTAAGAGAACAGAATTTGCAAGTCAACGTTAGCCTCATGACCCCAAATTTGATAATCCCTAAAACTATTTCCATCATTCAATTTGTTTATCATCACACACAACTTTCCTTTTATTTCCATATACCTTCAGTGGATATCCAAAGAATGTATGGACAATTTGTCAAGATCAGGAATTTTGAAAATTAAGTAGTTCATTGATTCACACATTCAAATTTAAAATTAATTTGTAATAGAGGAAGAGCCAGTAGCCAGGCCTAGTCATGAGCAAGTTTTCTTCCCTGCTATCTGTCTTCCTGCCTCTCCCATCTCCTCAGCCTGCACTTTATCTCTGGTCTGCATCAAAGGCCACAGAGAGTGACTGACTGACCCACACTGTCCAAACTGGGAATGCACGGTCCTTACCATGATGTTTACATACAGATAAAACTGTCTGACAGCACAGTTCTCAGAACACATTCTTGAGGCTAAACAGTGCCTGACTCCTGAAAGACAGAATGAATGAGTGAAGTTGGGAAGGAAAAGGAATGGAGTGGAAGGGGATGCCATGGGATAATAACTTCTGCTTCTGCTCCTGCTGCTGCTTCTTTTGCCTTTGCTTGGGACAAAGTGCCTGATCTAAATACTCTTCTGGATCCCTCTATTTTTTTCCACTAATATTTTAAATTTTTAATTAAAATACAATTATATCATTTCCTCCTCCCTTCTCCTACCCTTTCCATATCTGCCCCGGCTGCCTCCCATATTCTAAGAAGGCAGAGACTCACACAAACCTAAAAACCAAGGTGTCCTGGAAGGCACAGGAAACTTTTGAGGAATGGAGCTCCCCCTACTGGGCACAAACCATTTCTCTGACCATTTCATCAACTAGGATATATGCAAGGCCTGCTCAAACCAGCTGCAGTAAAGAAGCTACTGTTATAATTCAGTGTGGCTTGCCCTGGTCTGAAAAATGCAGCTAATGAGTCCCCAGCCTATACTGAAGACCTACTATGTGTCAAGCTGCTTAGCACTCAGAATACAGCAGTGAGCAAGCAAATACAAATCAGTGTAAGGGAAATACAAACAAACAAACAAACGAAAACCCTGCATAGGTGTGTATACAGAAGGGACTTAAACCATGTGCATGTGGAAGGCATGCTGTAAGGATGGGACCCAGGAAAGCTGTGGAAAAATTGTTTTCTGAGCTGGTGTTGAGATCCAACTGAAAGATAAATAGCTCTCTGGACACAGAATAATTGCATCGTACTAAAAATATTAAATAACTGAGACGCAGGATCAAATGTTTCCGTTTCTGTTTGTGCTTTCACATGCCTGCTCCTGAAAGTTTATGGATGCTTTAAGGACAGGAACTACAGCTCACCCCAGGGAGTCCTTTGTATCAGTTACTCTCTCCTTTGTCACGACAAAATACCATCAATGGCAACCTAAGGAGTCCAGCCCATCACAGCTGGGGAGGCACGTCGGTGCCAGCAGGAAGCAGCTTGGCACGTTGCCCCTGCAGTCAGGAAGTCCAGAGGGAGCAAGAGTGCTACTCAGCTTGCTGGCTTGCTTTCTCCTTTTTATTTTAGGACCCCAGCGCTTGGGTTGATGTTACTCACATTCAGGGTGGGCTTTTCATCCTGTGTTACCACTTTCTAGAAACACCTGCCTGGAGAGATCAAGGGCATGTTTCTATGGTGATTTTTAAATCCTGTCAAGTTGACAATCATGATCAAATTTGTACTCTTAAATGGAGGAATTTAAACAGAGCACAAGGGCTACCTGTGCTCTGTGTCTGTGTGTGAATCTAGAAAAGATACCATGAACTTGCATCAGCTGTATTTCAAGCAACACTGCTCTGACTTAACAGCAACTAGAATGCTAATAACTTTAAATTTTGCCATCATATTCAAAATTATTTTTGAATTTTATTATGTTTTATGTGTTTGAGTGCTCTGCCTGCATGTATATCTGTGCACTTACTTATGTGCCTGGTACCTGCAGAGGCCAGAAGATGATGTTAGACCATGTAAAGCAGGAGTTATAAACAGTTGTGAATCACTGTATGAGTGCTAGAACTAGAACCTGGGTCCTCTGCAAGAACAGCAACTGCTAAGCCATCTCTATAGCACCTAGAAACTATTTTTATAATGTGAATATTTTCTTATCCATTCTGAGGGTGGTAGGCCAGAATAGTGGCTTCAAAGACATGGACAAAATATACTCACAATAAGGAATGCTTTGGTTATAATGTGAAATGTCCCATATAGGTTCATATGATTGAATGCTGTCCTCTTTGGTGGTGCGTTTTAGGAAGGTTGTGGAGCCTTACTGGAGGAAGTGTGACACTAGAACAGACCAGGAGATGTCATAGTTTGGATACAGTTTATGTTCACTGTTTCCTGTATTTGGATGCAGTGTGACCAGCCAGCCTCCGGATCCTTTCACTCACTATTCCAGTTCCCCATGATCAACTATATCCTCTCAAGTTAGTGATACACGGAGTAAGAGAATGAGCATTCACCAAGCATGAGATGGACTCAGCCATGAACACATGTTGCTGCATTGTGCCCTTGTATACAATGGACACTGTCATCTTCAAATGGGTAGTAAACTGATATATTTCATAGTCTAGGTCACAGTCATTAATAACAACATTTTATACAACTATGCCTAGATAATGATAACATAACATGTCTTAAACTGTCGCCTTATACCAAGATCTGTGCCCACCTTTTTTTTTTTACTTGAACCATGTCATTTAATATTGAGATCACATTTCAGTCTCAGTTGCTAAAATACCAAGAAGTCCCATGCCTGATGAAAGAACACATAGATGCTAAGTGAAGGATGTAGGATTCATCGCTCTCCTCTATCCAAATCAAAGCCTGGGCTCCTGGCCTTGTTACATAGCACTGTTGGATGCACAGACAGACTGTACCCCCTAAACCTCTTCAAACAGCACCACCCAGTGGGGACCAAGTATTTGCATACTGAAACCTAATGGGACATTTCCCAGTCAAACCTCCACAGCTATTTCCAATGTAGTTTCACTTGCTATACACTCTATAACCTGAACATAGGCTCACCTCCTGAATACATAGTGTATTAATCAGGCTCATGGACCCCCACAGCTTAGAGGCCAGCCATGTCTTAGTCAGATTCTCAGATGGTGTTAGCTGATATACCAGCTAAAGTACACAGCCTGGGATGCTATAATAAAATACCACATACTGGGAAGCTTAAAATGACAGACTTTTCTAAAGGCAAGAGGTATACGATCAAGTGGGTTGGTAGATTCCTAGTGAAGATGTTCTTCCTTGTTTATAGATAGGTACTTTCTTACTATGTCCTCATGAAACTGGTAGACAAGGGATTAGATATATGATATAAATGAGGAAATCAACAGCTATATCTTAGTGGCTATGCCTTCTGGTGTTTGGAATGACCCTTTGCAGCTTAAAAACCCTGATGCTGAAACTAATTAATAATTATAATTATAATTCCCACTATATCAGAAGTCAAATCACCAGGAACTTTTCTGATGGCCATACATGTACAGCAATGAAGGCTCTAAATCCTCAAAAGACCCTGGTTTCATTAGATTGTGATTTTCTTTGTGGTTTTAGCCTCTCCATTTATGGACTTTTTAAGATATTGAGGCAAAATATCTTATAGGGCAGATTTGTTCCAACTTGACTTAAGAGGTGGGGGAAAGGTTACTTTGCCAATGCATATACCACCCATCTCATAACACAAGGACTGAGAGAGGGCACAGTGGGTAAAGCCCTTGCTGAGCAAGCATGAGTACTTGAATTCCGATCCCCAGCATACATACAAATCAGATATGATGGAGCATATCTATAACCTCAATGCTAAAGAGTGTATAGAGATGGGCATATCCCTGGGACTTTCTGGCCAGCCACTCTAACCTAAATAATAAAAGATCCTGTCTCAAAATAACAGGTTAAAAGCAATAGAGAAGGATACCTAGTGTTGACCTCTAACCTCTCATGTGCATATGCACAGATACACACATAAACACACACACACACACACACACACACATGCACACACATGCAAATGTGCATATACATACACACAACATAGATAAGCACACAATCTTCCACTGAGCTATACCCTCAGCTCCTGTCTTTATATTCTTATCTCTATATTTCCCTAGAAATCATGGCCCCACCATAGAGTAAAAACTCCAGTGAATATTTACTAAATGCAACTTCATTCCAATGTAACCACCTGCTGGCAGTCAGCGTGAGCAGCTGTGTGCCACACAGGAACAGGAACGTGTGCCCAGAGCTATGCATGCAAGGCTCCTGGGTGTGGAAGTTAGTAATCATCCAGCCATTCAAGCTAAAGATAGTTATAGACAACACAAAAAATTCAAATGAGATCTGTCCAATGAGGATGAAAAAAATCCCAAAGCAACTGAGTGGGTTCATCAGTCACCCAAGTTATACTCTGAGGCTCTGAGACAGGGGATGAGGCAAAGGCTGGTGTACAATTTTTAACTCATACAGTTGCTGCCCATAGAAAGATGAATTTGTAGCTGATGAAATGGTTCAGAGTGATAAGATGTTCGCTGTACAAGCACGGGGACCTAAGTTCAAATCCCCAGCATCCACATAAAATCCAGGCCTAGCAGTGCACATCAATAACCCTAGTATTGGGATATCTATACATAGACAGATCGATGGGTCTAGATACCCAACCAATCTATCTGAAATTCTGAATTGACAAGGTCTAGATGCACAAAGGGAAAAAAAACAAAACATGTCTCAAAAAGTAGTGGAGAGCATTAAGGAAAAAATGAAGTCAACCTCTAGCCTACATACATACCTTTACCTTCATGGGTGACCATGTTCATACTCATCACAACACAGAAATATAAGTGAAAGAATAAAAATAGGGGCTAGCAGGGAGAATTTGTGCTCTTGGGGTTATCTTTAGTCATTGAGTCTTTTCTTCTGTTTGTTCAGAACTTAGTATCTTATGGGATGGAATCATGTGACCTGGAAAAAGAGCATTTCTCATCAAATTCTGTAAGAGATAGGTGCCACATGGTCTCACTCCTCAACAAAGTGGAATGAGTGAACTAAGATGACAAGGATTATAAGACAAATGTCTGTGACTAATTTGCATTGAATTAGCAGGATTTATTATTAATAACATAATGAGAAGCTTATAGTCATGGAAGATTAATGGCATATCAAATGATAGGTTGGATGTTTATGAATATTGCTGTCACATCTGATTTCAGCATCACTTAAGACTTGAGACAGAAGTCGGGGGACTAGAAGAACATGCAGTAAAGGCAATGATGTTGGCTCTGAATATTTGACCACTTGACTTTAGGACCCTAACACAAGAGTCACATTTAGGCTATATCTTTGACACCTAGTATGAGGGCAGAGGTTAGTATCTTATGACTTCTAGCAGCACATTAGTAATACAGGTTTCTTCCCTAGAACTATCTCAGGAAAATTTGTACTTTATTGAGTATTATTACCTGGGTATATACAGTTCATTGTTTTTGTAACAAAACCCCTGAGATGGTGACTAATGAAATAAAGAGGTTTACATGGGCTCATAGTATGGAAGTTCAAAGATCCACCATCTCAGGGATTTAGTTACAAAAACAATGAGCTGTATATAACCAAGTAATAATACTCAGTAAAGTATACATTTTCCTAAGATAGTTTTAGGGAAAAAACCCATTGCAAGCTACCTGATACTAGTGTTTATATATCTAGAGGCCTGTGGGTAAAAATTCTACACACAGGCATGGGCCATGACTTCCTTCCTGTGACTGAATCCTGAAAGGAAGGTATTATTGAGAACTCTGGGACATATTTTCTGTGTCTTTGAGGATAAGATTCAGAGATCTGCACTGTTAGCAGTTCTCCCACTATCTTGTTGGGGATCTAAGGCCTAGAAAAGCAATGGTTCTTTATATTCCCTTCTTCTTGGGTTTATACATGATAATCCATGTATAAATCCTTTTAAAACTAGAGAGTGGAACCAAAAATGGGAGAAATACAAAAAGGAAAATTTGTTGTAGTAAAGTGACCCTTAAAAGATAATCAGATGCTATTCATTTTAGAGTCTGAGACAACTCCTGAGCCTCCTTTTAAAACTGTCTCTTCAACACCACCCAAGTCAGCTGACATCAAATGAGTCCCTCAATCCAACAGTAGCTGAAGCTGGTGAATTGACTGGACTCAAATGACAAAGACACAAGCAAACATCACCCAAGGCACAGAATCTTGGCTACTCCACTGAGACACACATGTCAGTTTTCCTGACTATGACTCTAGAACTCTTCTTCAGCCGGCTGGCTCTGTCCTGTACCAAAGCCATCACAATGCTATTCTTCCCACCAGGTTTAGCATGATCAACCCATCACCACTTTGGAGTTGTTACTACCTGGCCACTCAGCACATCAGTTAATTAAACATGGGGAGCTGATAAGGCAATGGTGATAGTGATGGTGACGGAGTCACCAACATTCCCTAATATAAGTAGAGAGAAGGCATCTCTGTCTTGCACCACACCCAGTTGTGATACTCAGAAATGTTATAGTATGTAAGATGTGGAAAGTCAACTGAAAGAAGGACCCCATGAAGTAGCTTCCGTGAGGTCATCATTTAGAATGGGAGGCAACTTCATGGTGATGCACCTATTTTGCTCGTCACCCATACCCCTTTAAGGATCCCCTTTACCCATGGTTCTGTGAGCCACCTCAATTAATCTGCTGGCTCAGCAAATTAGACCTTGGTGGAACCATTATGTTGATCTGTCCCCAGTGCCCCATCTGAGGTGATTAAATGTTTATTCATGTCTCCCCAGGAAAAGTTAACACAACACTAACCAAGGAATTAGGCTTCTTCCTGCTTACCCTAAGCTCTGTGTGTTGCCTGAAGTTGAGCTGGAGAACAAAAACCTCCAGGTCAAGGATATGCTAAGAGCATGTCCTGCACAGCAACCATGATGATTAAATGTATTCAGTTGGATTTGGGCTCTGATTTCTCCCTTTGTGTGTCAAATAATTCACTAAGATTTAAAAATAAATTAGTAACATTTAAACCCTCCACTGACATCTGAATGTGCCAGCTGCCTCAGGTGAGCCATAGGTTTGATACTGAGTTTTGTCCACTTCATTAGTATGTGCCAGTGATGGAGAGACTCACGCTGTGTCCCTGCTAGTGTGTATTCTTCAGTGTCAGAGTCAGTATGCTGAAGATGCAATTCTGGGCCCAGTGAGAGTTAACACTGTGGAGGCTAAGTTCAAGACAAGGATATAAGGAAACTGTTCCTTGTTGTCTGGTGCCTTGCTGAAGACTCAAGTATCCACTCAGAAGGACATCTGTTCACCTGAACCCCAGACCCCCCAGACTCATGTTGCCCATCCAAAAGATTTTAACCTTACTTTTACTAATCTATAGTGTTAATGATTTCATGTGTGAGCTGTAGACTGAATTTTTGTGTTTTATCACAAAGATAATGTAGTAAGGTCTTATCCCATTATGAGAATATATTTGCAGGTGAGGCCTCTAGGGAAATAATGAAGGTCTAGTAGCATAAGAGTATTAGTGACAGAGATTCTAGAGGAAGCTGCTCTGAACAAATGTAGCTGGCCCTCCCTCCAACCTAATATATCTCTCTATCTATCTATCTATCTATCTATCTATCTATCTATCTATCTCCACAGACATGTCTGCAAAAAGCTGAAAGATGGCCTACAGTTACAAAGGTCCCTTTACAGCATTTCCTCTCTAGTGCCACATGGAAGTCAATGGAAACGGGTCATAAGCACTTCCTATGGGTTTCTTATTATATGGTATAGGACCCTCTCCTCCCTTAGAAACTTTTAAGACATGGAACCCCACTCTGGTTAGTGGTCCTGAAGGCTCTCTTCAGAATATGCAGCATTCATATATCTTTACCCTGAAAGACAATTCATCTCATTGTCTTTCTTTCAAACCTGCTTTCCTGTACTCTTCTTCTCTAAGGTCAGACAAATTACCTGTGTCCTTAACAAAAGACACCTCTGAGCTAATATTTCCTAGAAAATAAAAATGAAAAGTGTTCTCATGTTCAGAAATTGGAAAAAATAATATTGTTAAAATAGGTATCATAATCAAAATGGTTCCTAGATTCGATGTGACTCCCATCAAAACACCAATATATTCAAGTAATCTTTTTAATTCTAAAATGCAGATGTAATCACAAAAGACAGTAAAATATGCAAGGGAAGTCTGATCAGAAAGAGCCATGCTGAAAGTATCACAATATCTGAGTTCAAAACACACTACAAAGCCATAGTGACAAAAACAGTATGGTATTTGTATGAAAATAGGTACATCCACTAAAGAAATAGAATAGTGTGTCCAGAAATGACTCCACACAGTATAGCCTTCTGACTCCCACAAATGCCTGGAAAATATCCATCAAAAGATGACCCCCATGATAGTGGTACTAGGAAAACTATCTCCACACATAAGCCATAGTGCACGTGTGCACAGACACATAGAGTAGAATTTTAACCATATATTTCACCTTATACAAAACTTAACCAAAGAAGGTAAAAAAAAAAAAATCTAAGTGTATATAGCCTTTCCTCTCTGCTTGGACAAGAGAGAAGGATCAG
>LR750012.1:911814-971195 GCA_902729485.2 Mus minutoides
TGTGTGTGTGCATAATAACATAAACATAGTCTTCTGGGGAGCTTTTAGGGGAAATGTCCTATGTACCATCTTAGGATTGTGTATAATTGGATATGTATATGATAAAAATCAAATACATTGTGGGAAGAGACATGCATAGTAAACAAAGCCATTCATAACCGGAGCTTGACAAATCAAAACAGAGAGCCACCTCTTCTACATGCCTTAGCATAAAAACTCCTTTCTCTTGAACCCCATGAGCTGAAGCTCAAAACAATGTTCAATGTCCTTGAGTTTTGCCACTCATGGGGCCTGCTGTCATTCAAGTCAGAGTACTTCTGATAGTATTGTCACTGTTTTGAATAAAATTTCCTTATTATATTGCAGTCTTGTATGCCTTCTTTCCGTTCCTTTGAAGATGCTAAGAACCTGGAAATACCTGGTCCAGACACTATCTCCTAGCAACAAGGTAAGGCAACAATAAACAAAAGGGAAATGGAAGCAACAGTTTTGCAGTTTCTGATGATGCTCTAAGCAACTGCAGCTACCAAGGCAAGCACTTGGGTCTCTCTTCCAATAGTGATGTCAATGGCAGGTGCCATTTTGTATGTGTGGTTCTGGCTCTGTTGACATCAGGGGCCTCTGTCCCAGTTCCCAACGGAAGGGATTAGATCTGTCACCATCCATCTCTATGACTCAGAAAATATAGAATCCGGGATGTATCAGTTTCTCTTTCTCCTTCAGCCAGTCTATTATCACTGTCCTCTGTAATCTCACCTACATCCTTTCGTTATTTTAACCAGTCCTCTATTAGGTTAGCTAATTCAGATAATCAAAAGGTCTACCTGAAGGATTGGAGAGGTGGTTCAGCAAGTAAGACCATTTGCTACACAAGCATGAGGATCTAAGTTCAATTTCCCAGCACCTATAAGAAAGGCTAGATGTGGGCTCAAATACAGTACTGTTGGGGAGAGAAGTATGAGGGCTGCTATAGCTTGCTGACTTCCACCCTAGCTCCATGATCAAAGAGAAGTAGAACGTGATAGAGCAGGACACCTGTTGCCCTCCTTGCCTCCACCACAACATACACAGGTCTGTGGGTGTGCACATAACACACTGTCTCACTGAGACGGTGACTTCAGATCAGTGAGCTGGAGAATATAGAATGGCTCTAGAGTAAAATCTATCCCCCCTCTCAGAAAAGGTAGGGTCAAGGTCTTGAGGAAAGCGTGTGTCTAGGATGCTCAGGAGCAACAAGGAGTCTGGGGAACTAAGCACAGGGAAGAGGGGAGAGGAAGATCAAAATAGTTAGAGCATGATAGCCTTGTGGAACACGGAGATCATCATCAGCCCCCGGAACTGTACACATGGAACTGTACAGTGGCCACATGGAAAAGGAGAGAAACGGCTCAACAAGCAGAACCATCATAATGCTGACGGGATAGTAGAGACTACAGAATAGTCCACGTCTGTTCACACACTATGAAAATGAAGGCATTATTGTAACTAATATTTATTTATAGCGGTCATTGGCAATTGATGGCCCACAACCCAAGTCCATAAAGTTTTATTGGCACATAGCCATTTGTCTGTTCACCGCGTGTGGCAATGTCTGACTTCTACAGTCCTGATGAGAGTCAAGGCACTGTGACATAGATCATGTGAACCACACAGCCTGGAATATCTATTTAACCAGCCCTTTTTTTATAAAAAGCCTCATTGGTCCTCCTTTACAGTTATCTCTGTGATAAAGTTGTCACCATCCTGTCAGGAGTGAGGACCTAAAGAGAAATGTGTATCCTCTTTGGCTATCAGACTTTTCAAAAGTGGTCCCTCAAGAATTTGGAATTTTCCCAGGAATCTCATGCTAAGACAAGGAAAAGGGTGGTGCCAGAAAGGGGAAGAATTTCCCCCATAGGAAGATTTGTCAGTAGAGATTGGAGCCAGGATAATGATAAATCAGCAATGGGCAAGACTATAACTTGACTATACCTGCTTTGTTATATACACCTTTTGCCTTTTAACTAAAACCTCATATTAGGACCCTGACTATTGGGGTCACTGAACTTCTTTATTTGACCCTTTATAAATTTGGGTACATTGAATTAGTCTCTTTTCCCTCTCTTAACACTAATATTCAGATTTTTAGCTATGTTGTGTATGAGTGGTCCAGCCAAGCTTGTTAGCTTTGCCAGACCCCAAGTTACAGTCTGATTCTAATATCCCCATTCATAAATAGATTTAATTTTAGAATAGAGAGGTAATTACACATATAACAAAAATATAGCTTTTATTTATAAAATATAGTATTCTTAAAGCATTTGATTATACTTGTGTGTACACGCACATGTATGTGTGTATATGCATGTGTCAGAGGAAAACTTGAGAGAGTCAGTTCTCTCTTTCCATCATGTGTATTCAGGAGATCCAACTCAGTTGTTCGGGCTTCATAGGAAGTACCTTTATCCACCGAACTATCTCATTAACCTCAAATGTGGTTTCAGTATGAATAAACACAAGGATAATAAGACTAAAACAGAATTTCCCACTCTAATGATGTTGGATGTGGTCAGAAAGGTACCATGAAGTTTCCAGGTAGAAATCAAGGAGATGAGACGGTGGGGTTCATTCTACCACCAGCCAGAGGGTTACACGTGCTCAGACAAAACAAAATCTTGTGCCAGAATGTAGTGGGCATTCAGAAACACAAACAAGATATAGTTCTGCAAACACTGGGGAGCTGGTCCTATTCTAAACACTCAAGAGAGGGCAGGGAAGGGTTGCATCCCTGGTTCACACCATATTCTTCCAGCCACATTTTTCCCTAGGCACATGTCCCTCTACTCCTTATATTTCCCTGTCTATATCATAGCCCTCAAAGGCAAAATATGGAAATTCTACTCCTGGCTTTCTTCAAATGTACATTACCAGAGACTAAACCTGCATTTCTGATTCTCCAGATTCCCACAGACCTTGATGAGCCCAGAAGCAGTTAACAGGAGTCTTCCTGAACGGGCTGGATTTTCTATTGGCCAATAAATCTTCTTATATTAAGGTGAAACTATAATAATCATTTTAAACCATCATGTGGAGTGTGATTGCACAAGATCTCATCTGGAAGGACTATTACAGCTTTTGAGGTCCTAAGAGATTCTAAGGGGGAAGACGTTGAAAATGAAGCCAACTGTTGCAGCGCTTGGCTCATTCTGGGACACATGGAAGGGAAGGGTTCATCATAATGTAATGGGAAAGCCATGCAAGTCTGAGTGCATGAAAACTAAGAATGCTTGCCACAGCCCAACCTAACATGGCTCATATTCTTCTGGGCATTGACGCTGAATCTGAAGAGTGGTAAATATCTGCAAGCTCGCATGCTGAGCACACTCCCTCTCTCCCTTTCATGGCTGGCTAACAGGGAGAGTTGCCAGAAAATGTAAACAATTCTACTTTGCAACACTGCACTCACTTGCCATTTACCCAAGGCTTCTGGAAAGCACTACTCCATCTGGCCTCGGCTGAATCGTGCTGAGCTTGGCTCATGGCACATTTTCTAAGCAGCACAAACCTTTCTTGCTTGGGCTTGTTGGCAGAGTCTCAAGCTCAGAGTTGCAGTTGTGAAGCTGAGGGACACTGAGCGTGTCTCGGTGTGAATGCATTACTTTGGAGGACTACAGTGAATAAGAACATGAAAAGAACATCTAGCGTTCATTCACCAAGGAAATGGTAACTGAGCCCTGTTCTGTACCAGATGGTGGCTCAGGTGCTGAAGACTCAACTGTGAAGCTAGTGATCGTGATTCTTCCTTCCCAGAACTTTATGTGCATCAGAGATGGGAGATACTGCAAACATCAGATCAGTGATCTCATACATTGCTGAACCTGTTTTCCTGGACCTGAGGGATGGCTCAGCAGCTAAGAATACTTTCAGCTCTTATATAGGACCAGACTTTGGATCCAAAGACCCACATCTGACCATTCCTAGTAACTCTACCTCTAGGGAACCTAATTTCCATCTGGATTCTCTAGGCATCACCACACATGTGCACTTACCTCTGCAACACAATACAAATATATACATAATTTAAAAATAATAAATAAAACTTCAAACTTGTTTCCACCTGCATGCGATGACTATCTTCAGGATTTTATTATTATAAGAGCAAATGTGATTTGCTTCATGTGACTGTTTGGATGTGGTGGGAGCTCTGTGGCACCCTGTAAGAGGGAGATCTAGCTGAAGATCCTTAAATCATTAAGGAGTCAGACAGTTCTTGTGTGACCTCTTGGTATTTTTTAGAAGACTACTATAAAAGGAGCAGGCCTGGCTGCTCACTTGCTTTTTCCTGGGTTTGAGGTGTTATCTGCATGCGGCTACTTCTGCTTCCACCTTAGCTATCAGTCCTGAGATTCTACACTCAAGACACAGGCCCTACTAGTCCTGATTGGACATTTAGACTTTTGTTGTTATTGTTAGATTTGTAGAAATTTTTTAAGTTAAAAAAGTTTCATTCAACCTATTTGGATTTTGTTTCCTCTTCCCTTGCCTTTCCCAGATACCCCACCTCCCTAGCCTTCTCACTTTACCTTCTCTCTTTCAAAAAATAAAATAAAATAAAACCATCTTGTCTCCCCAGCCCCTCTGAGACCAGTCTGCTCAGATCAGCTTGAGGACTGTGGAGTGTGAGCAGCAGAGTGCAGAAGCAACAGAGCGTTTCTGGCTGCAGACATTAGGGCACCTTCCCTGCCAGAGGAGAGGTGGCCTCCCTGGAGGGCTGAAACCCCCAGAGCAGTCTGTGCAGGTGAGTGCGCAGACTTCAGAGGCAACCCATCTTCTGGGACAGGCCCTGTTTCCAGCCTTCATCTTCAACCAGAAGGCAAATCTGAATGCCAGACCTCTGTGCACCTTCCCTGCAAGAGGAGAGCTTGCCTGAAGAGAGTACTCTGACCACTGAGACTCAGAAGAAAGCTGGACTCCTAGGACAGCTGACAGAGGCTAACAGAATCACAGAACAAACAGGCTCCAGCCAGAGACAACTATAACAACTACCTCCAGAGATAATCAAATGGCAAAAGGCAAACATTAGAATCTTACCAACAGAAACCAAGACCATTCACCATCATCAGAACCCAGCACTCCCACCTCAGCCAGTCCTGGATACCCCAACACACCTGAAAAGCAAGATTTGGATTCAAAATCATATTTCATGATACTGGTAGAGGACCTTAAGAAGGACTTTAATAACGCACTTAAAGAAATATAGGAGAAGACTGCTAAAGAGGTAGAAGTCCTTAGGGAATCACAGGAAAACACTGCTAAACAGGTAGAAGTCCTTAAGGAGGAAACACAAAAATCCCTTAAAGAATTACAGGAAAATACAATGAAACAGGTGATGGAATTGAACAAAATTATCCAAGACCTAAAAAGGGACAAAGAAATAATAAAGAAAACCCAAAGTGAGACAACTTTGGAGATAGAAACACTAGGAAAGAAATCAGGAACCACAGATGTGAGCATCAGCAACACAATACAAGAGATGGAAGAGAGAATCTCAGATGCAGAAAATTCCATAGAGAACATGGGCATAACAATCAAAGAAAATGAAAGATGAAAAAAGATTCTAACTCAAAAGGTCCAGGAAATCCAGGACACAATGAGAAGACCAAACCCTACAGATAATAGGGGTAGATGATAATGAAGATTTTCAACTTAAAGGGCCAGCAAATATCTTCAATAAAATTATAGAAGAAAACTTCCCTAACCTAAAGAGAAAGAGATGCTCATGAACATACAAGAAGCCTACAGAACTCCAAATAGACTGGACCAGAAAAGAAATTCCTCCCAACACATTATTATCAGAATAACAAATGCACTAAATGAAGACAGAATATTGAAGGCAGTAAGGGAAAAAGATCAAGTAACATATAAAGGCAGGCCTATTGGAATTACACCAGACTTTTCACCAGAGACTGAAAGCCAGAAGATCTTGGACAGATATTATACAGACCCTAAGAAAACACAAATGCCAGCCCAAGCTGCTATACCCAGCAAAACTCTCAATTACCGTAGATGGAGAAACCAAAGTATTTCATGACAAAACCAAATTCACACAATATCTTTCCACAAATCCAGCCCTTCAAAGGATAATAATGGGAAAACAACAACACAAGGATTGAAACTACACCCTAGAAAAAGCAAGAAAGTAATCCTTCAACAAACCTAAAAGAAGACAGCCACAAAAACAGAATACCAATTTTAACAACAAAAATAACAGGAAGCAACAATTACTTTTCTTTAATTTCTCTTAACATCAATGGACTCAATTCCCCAATAAAAAGACATAGACTAATAATAGACTGGCTACACAAAGAGGGCTCAACATTTTGCTGCTTACAGCAGGAAATAATCAAACTCATGGCTGAAATCAACCAAGTGGAAACAAAAAGAACTATTCAAAGAATCAACCAAACCAGGAGCTGGTTCTTTAAGAAAAATCAACAAGATAGATAAACCCTTAGCCAGACTAACTAGAAGGCACAGGGACAGTATTCTAATTAACAAAAGCAGAAAGGAAAAAGGAGACATAACAATGGAACCTGAGGAAATCCAAAACATCATCAGATCCTACTACAAAAGGCTACACTCAACAAAACTAGAAAACCTGGATGAGATGGACCACTTCCTAGACAGATACCAGGTACCAAAGTTAAACCAGGATCAGATTAATGATCTAAACAGTCCCATTTCCTCTAAAGAAATAGAAGCAGTCATTAATAGTCTCCCAACCAAAAAAAGCCCAGGACCAAATGGGTTTAGTGCAGAGTTCTATCAGACCTTCAAAGAAGATCTAGTTCCAGTTCTTCTCAAAGTATTCAACAAAATAGAATCTGAAGGTACACTACCCAATTCATTCTATGAAGCCACAGTTACTCTGATACCTAAACCACACAAGATCCAACAAAGAAAGAGAACTTCAAACCAGTTTCTCTCATGACTATGGATCCAAAAATACTCAATAAAATCCTCACAAACCACATCCAAGAACACATCAAAACGATCATCCATCATGACCAAGCAGGCTTCATCCCAAGGATGCAGGGATACTTTAATATATGGAACTCCATCAACATAATCCACTATATAAACAAACTCAAAGACAAAAACCATATCACCATCTCATTAGATACTGAGAAAGCATTTGACAAAATTCAACACCCATTCATGATAAAAGTCATGGAAAGATCAGGAATTCAAGGCCCATACCTAAACATAATAAAAGCAATCTACAGCAAACCAGTGGCCAACATGAAACTAAATGGAGAGAAACTCGAAGCAATCCCACTAAAATCAGGGACTAGACAAGGCTGTCACTTTCTCCTTACCTATTCAATATAGTACATGAAGTCATAGCCAGAGCAATTTGACAACAAAAGGAGATCAAGGGAATTCAAATTGGAAAGGAAGAAGTCAAAATATCACTATTTGCAGATGATATGATAGTATATATAAGTGAGCCCAAAAAGTCCACCAGAGAACTCATAAACTTGATAAACAGCTTCAGTAAAGTAGCTGGATATAAAATCAACTCAAACAAATCAATGGCCTTTCTCTACACAAAGGATAAACAGGATGAGAAAGAAATTAGGGAAACAACACTCCTTACAATAGTCACAAACAATATATAATACCTTGGTGTGAATCTAAATAAGGAAGTGAAAGATCTATATGATAAGAACTTCAAGTCTCTGAAGAAAGAAATTTAAGAAGATCTCAGAAGATGGAAAGATCTCCCATGCTCATGGATTGGCAGAATTAATATAGTCAAAATGGCTACCCTGACGAAAGCAATCTACAGATTCAATGCAATTCCCATCAAAATTCCAACTCAATTCTTCACTGAGTTAGAAAGGGCAATTTGCAAATTCATCTGGAATAATAAAAAACCTAGGATAGCAAAAACTCTTCTCAACAATAAAAGAACCTCTGGTGGAAGCACCTGACCTCAAGATGTACTTCAGAGCAATTGTGATAAAAACTGCATGGTACTGGTACAGCAACAGACAGGTAGATCAATGGAATAGAATTAAAGACCCAGAAATGAATCCACACACCTATAGTCACTTGATCTTTGATCTTTGACAAGGGAGCTAAAACCATTCAGTGGAAAAGAGACAGCATTTTCAACAATTGGTGCTGGCACAACTGGTGGTCATCATGTAGAAGAATGAAAATTGATCCATTCTTATCTCCTTGTACAAAGCTCAAGTCTAAGTGGATCAAAGACCTCTACATAAAACCAGAGACAATTAAATTTATAGAGGAGAAAGTGGGGAAAAGCCTCAAAGATATGGGCACAGGGGGAAAATTCCTAAACAGAACAGCAATGGCTTGTGCTGTAAGAGCAAAAATTGACAATGGTACCTCATGAAATTGCAAAGATTCTGTAAGGCAAAAGACACTGTCAATAAGACAAAAAGACCACCAACAGATTGGGAAAGGATTTTTACCAATCCTAAATCTGATAGGGGACTAATATCCAATATATACAAAAAGCTCAAGAAGCTGGACTCCAGAAATTCAAATAACCCCATTTAAAAAAGGAGGTACAGAGCTAAACAAAGAATTCTCAAGTGAGGAATACCAAATGGCTGAGAAGCACCTGAAAAAAATGTTCAGCATCCTTAATCATCAGGGAAATGCAAATCAAAACAACCTTGAGATTCTACCTCACTCCAGTCAGAATGGCTAAGATCAAAAACTTAGATGACAGCAGATGCTGGCGAGGATGTGGAGAAAGAGGAACACTCCTCCATTGCTGGTGGGATTGCAAGCTGGTACAACTACTCTGGAAAGCAGTCTGGAGGTTCCTCAGAAAATTGGACATAGTACTACTGGAAGATCAGGCAACACCTCTCCTGGGCATATACCCAGGAGATGTTCCAACTGGTAATAAGAACACATGCTCCACTATGTTCATAGCAGCCTTATTTATAATAGCCACAAACTTGAGAGAACCTAGATGTCCCTCAACAGAGGAATGGATACAGAAAATGTGGTACATTTACACAATGGAGTACATATTTCAAAAACAATGAATTTATGAAATTCTTGGGCAAATGGGTGTATCTGGAGGATATCATCCTTAGTTAGGTAACCCAATCACAAAAGAAGTCATTAGATATGCACTTATTGATAAGTAGATATTAGCCCAGAAACTTAGAATACCCAAGACACAATTTGCAAAACACAAGAAAATCAAGAACGAAGACCAAAGTGTGCATACTTCATTCCTTCTTAGAATAGAGAACAAAACACCCATGAAAGGAGTTACAGAGACAAAGTTTGGAGTTAAGAAGAAAGGATGGACCATCCAGAGATTACCCCACACGGGTATCCATCCTGTAATCAGCCACCAAACCCAGACACTATTGCATACGCCAGCAAGATTTTGCTGAAAGGACCCTGATATAGCTATCTCGAGTGAGGCTATGCCAGTGCCTGGCAAATACAGAAGGGGATGCTCATGGTCCTCTATAGGATGGAATACAGGGCCCCCAATGGAGGAGCTAGAGAAATTACCCAAAGAGCTGAAGGGGTCTACAACCCTTTAGGTGGAACAACAATATGAACTAACCAGTACCCCCAGAACTCATGTCTCTACTCTAGATGCATATGTAGCAGAAGATGGCCTAGTCGGCCATCATTGGAAAGAGAGTCCCCTTCGTCTTACAAACTTTATATGCCCCAGTACAGGGGAACACCAGGGCCAAGTAGTAGGAGTGGGAGGGTAAGGGAGCAGGGCGTGGGGAGGGTACAGGGAACTTTTGGGATAGCATTTGAAATGTAAATAAAGAAAATATCTAATAAAAAATAAAATAACAATAAAAAATAAAAATAAAACAATAAAATATCAGACAAAAATGCCCCAAAACAAAATGAAATCAAATATTCACAAAAAATACCACTAACCCTTTTGTGTTAGCCAACCAAGCATTCCTAGGTGTGAGTCCCAGCCTGGAGTGCGGTTGACAGACTCAAGGACACTCCATTAGAGGACACTGATTTTCACTTTGCTAGCAGGCTATCAACTGCACATAACTTCTTGCTTATGGATGGGAATCTATGTCTACTTTCCCTTCTCAATTCTGGGACCCGCCCCCCAATCTGACTTGAACCTGTTCAGGTTCCAATTGTGCTGTTTAGAATTTTGTTGTATGATTTCTTCTGGGGAGAGTTAAACAAATATTTATTCATCTCCAAAGAGTCTACCAATAAAAGAGCAAAAACACAAGCCCCCACGGAAGTCCAGCTTGGTGGAGTAGTAAGTCTATTGGGTTTGCTCACATAAGCATACATGATAAGCTTCATGTAGAAGCCTGGGTGACTCGTGAAGCTACATCACTGAAAAGCCTGCCCCAGAGATGAGAACTCAGTCACTACATCCCTGGAGCTAGTGAACCCTCTGCCCATCTTGCAATTCAATCAGACAGCCTCCTCTCCCAGAAAGAATCATTCATTGTGTATAAAACCTGAGTGGGAGGGCTGGGGGGGCTGCTCACAAGTCCTGTAACGATGTGAGTTTTCTGAATCGTGGATGTTTTGTGACGTCCTTGAGTCTCATCACTTCCCCCTGGACTTCTGAGTCTTCTGAGCCTGCGTCCACTCTCAGAGGACTGGAAATTGACTTGATCCTTCTTCTTTCTAAACAGACTGTATCAGTCATTTTATTAAAGTAGTGAAACGATGACAAACATACACTTCTTTTCTAAAGAAAAAAAGAAGTCAAGGTAGTTTTAAGCAAAACCATTATCCAAATGACAAATACTTGAAATATGAACTGCATTCATTAATTTATTGATTTCTATAACAAAATAACCTAACAAAACCATGTTAGGGACAAAGGCTTTATTTTGGACACTCAGTACCAGAGAAAGTCCATCATAGTAGAAAAGGCATGGTGGCAAAAACACGAGGCAATTGGTTAATCATATCTACAGATTGCTGTCTCCTTTTTGTTGACTCCAGGACCCAAGACCACAGAACAGTTGTTTCTATAACAACAGGTCTTCCTACCTCAGCTAACCTAATCTAGACAATCTCTCTCAGGCACGCTAAGCTCAATTAGATAATTCCTCCCAGGCACGTCTCCAAGCTTCTCTCCTAGATTATTCTAGATCCCAACAAGTCGTCAGTCAAGATTAACCATCATAGAAGCCAGTGATACTAAATTCCTAATTGCATGAATAAATATATGTGTCTACCTTCTGCACTAACCATAAACATTGTGTTTATGCCATGATTGTTCTTTTTTTTTTTAATTTTCCCTACTGCCACACAGAAACTTACTTCTCTCTGCAAAGCAAGGGGTAGATGCTTACAGTATAGACACCCATTCTAACCAGTCAGTCATATCTTTATAGTGTGTTCCCACCTCAGCCCTCTCCAAGATGCCTTATGCCTCCATGTTGCAGGGTGTTTACAGGTTCAGACTTCCATGTTGTTGGCTCCTACCCAAACCTCCTTAGCTGTATTTATGGCTAGATCCATGACGCTTCATTCTTGTTCTTTTCTTTTATAATGTTTTGATTTCTTTCTTTTTTTCATTTTTTAAATTTTTCTGTAGGGGAGTCTCTTGCCCACTAATCCTTTAATATTAATCAGCTCCAAGAATGGCTTATAGCCTCTCCTCACAGCATCCCCTCCTTTCTCCTAGCTTCTGTTACTCATTCTAATGATACACAAGCAAACTTCTATGTCCAATTCAGGACTCCCCTCTGATTTAAAGAACAATATGGTCTATTCTTTCCTGGCCATATTCCCTGAGATAGACCACAAATACTTCAAAATAAACATTTCTAAAACTAAACTCATGTTTAAAGGCAGCGTCTTCATGATCCTCAAGCTAGCTTGGACCTCCTGGGCTCAAGAAATCCACCTGACCCTGCCTTCTGAGTAGCTGGGATTACTAAAGTATACCACCATGGTTTATTACATTCTGAATCTAATTCTCAAGCTCATTTCCCTCAGATTTCCCCTGTTCCTTTTAAGAGCACCAACAGTGAATGACAACCCAAAATCTCAGACACAATCTTTCTGTTTTCTTACCAATTGTCTTCCAGTCTCAAAAACTGTAAATAAATAATCTCAGTGTAAAATCCATTCTGCTTCGTGGGTCTAGGATTGATCCAAACTTTCAAATCTGCTTCTCCCATTTGAGTCCACAGGAATTTTTTTCTCCTCCTCGACCATTTCAAGAACACCTTACACTTTTACCCTTTGCTGATGTATTCTCACTCATGGCATTGCGCCAGGGTGATCATTAAGGAGAGGAATCTGATAGTGTTACTCTCCTACTTGAAACCTTCTTAACTCTTAGATTCCAATTCAAACTCTTGTGAGAGTCAGCCTAATGTTTTGTCTCTTTGCCTTCACTGCTCAGCAAACTGACATTCTAGTCCTTCAATCAAACTGTACATCTTCCCAGGAGATGTGTAGAGGGTGAGGGGGCTCAGATCTTGAATTTCCCTGTTGTCTATATTTCTCTTCTTACTTCATTCAAATTTCCTCCTTGATACTTCCTTTCCAGAGAAATACTGACCCAACATAAGCATCCCTTCTTTCATAGAAGCACACATTCCTTTCCTGTTTCTATCCTTTAGAACAACTGGAATCACATGTTCCACATATAATTCTCAAGCAGAAATATGAGCTCCATGGGATGCACCAATGCTGGACATGTTCCTTGGAATGGCGAAAGGCTGAGTGAATTGGTAATTATGAGAACCTCAAGAACAGCATGATATAGCATGTGACTCACAGTCTAAATACCATAAGCCTCCTTCCTTCCTGAGTTCTCTTGAGCAGTTTCAACCAAATGCATGCCAAGCCTGGTTTTGTCTTCACAGGTAGGTAACCTGCCTGATAAGCCACACACATTCTACTAATTCATTCTTACCTTTAACTAATTCATCATTTATGTGTCTCCCTCAGATCTCATTTTCTGTCTTTGCTCCACAATGTCAACAATCAAAGATTTGATAAGAAAAACGCGTTTATACTGTGTCAGGCATGTTTACATTTGTCTGTCTACTCTATACCAGGCCATAGTTGTGTCAACCATCTTGCAAACACATTTTAAAGGACAATAGACTTAATTAGCTTGAACTCCACCCTATTTCCCTCTTTTCACTTCCAGCCATTATTGTCATGTGTTCAACTCCTGATCACCCCACCTTCCAGCATCTCCCTATTCAGTTCTACCCGAGCCTTACTGCATTAGATGTCCTACTCAATTGAACCGAGTTGTTTCTGGTATATGACAAGCCATTTCAAATTGGAGTAACTGAAAGCAGAAGCCCCTTCGTGTTTCTTAAGTGTCTGAAGGCTGACTGGGCAGACTGAGTCCAGGGGAGTGAGTAGAAGCAGAGGTAGCAGTGTCCTGATCCCTTTTGATCATTCTCCTAAAACTGGTAAACCCTCCTAGGTGTGTTGTTCTCATGGCAACACTAAAGATGGAGAAGGGAAAAACACCAATACTCAAGTGCAAATTAAACTGCTGATTGTTTTCTCTGCTTACTTCCCAGCAGCTAAATTCAGTCACATGGCCAAGTCCAGAGTCAAACAATAGGCCTTGTCTTAGTTACAGTTACTATTGGTGCGATGAACACCATAACCAAAGCAAACTGTGGAGTAAAGGGTTTATTTTGCTTACAGTTTCATATAACAGCTCATTATCAAAAGCAGTGAGGGCAGGAACATGGAGGCAGGAGCTGATGCAGAGGCTATATAGGAATGCTCCTTACTAGCTTGCTAAACATGGCCTGCTCAGCCAGCTTTCTTACTGAACCTAGGACCACAAGCTCAGGGACAGCACCAACTATCATGGGTGGGGTCTCCCACATCAATCACTAATTAATAAAATGTCCTACAGGCTAGACTACAGGCTGATCTTATGGAGGCATTTTCACCATTGAAGCTTCCTCCTCTCTGGTAACTCTAGCTTCTATCAAGTTAACATAAAACTGTCCAGCACAGGACTACTTCTATTTTTACTAAACGCTACCAGAAATAAAACATAGATGTAGAGAGAATTGAAGAATGAGGTAAGACTCTAAAATGCCCAAACAGAGGACATCCTTCTACAATCTTACTACCATGTGCCAAAAAGGTTGAAGAGGCTATCATCATTCTTCTTTGTCTACTCCTTCGGATCCTCTATTTGAATCTATTTCTTGGTTCTCTTTACAATCCAGAACATTACACAAGAGGGTCAGTGATGGCTATTAATCATAAAGACTAAATATTAATACTTTGAAAGTTCTTCCAGTCTTCTGTAAGGTGAGTTGCTATTTCTGAAGAGAGTGAATTTAAAGGTTAAAGACTATGAGGGCTGGGTATTCTCTCTCTCTCTCTCTCTCTCTCTCTCTCTCTCTCTCTCTCTCTCTCCTGTGTGTGTGTGTGTGTGTGTGTGTGTGTGTGTGTGTGTGTGTGTGTGTGTTTTCCCTGCCCTTGCTTGCAGAATGTAGCCTGTGGACTAGCGGTAGGGACATTGTCTATGAACCTTTCAGGAATCTGGCCCTACTTAGACCTATTAAATTAGGAGGTGTCTTTGACAAGAATCCCAGGTGATTTTCATATATGTTACAGGTTGAGAATCAATGACCAGTGCCACAAGTCATGAAAATTATTGTTGTTGTGGGTTCTTTTTTTTTTTTAGTTATGGAAATGCCATGAAATCACTTTGCCAATAATAATGGCTGAAAAACTACATGAACAGTCCTTATTCTTCAGGGGCATAAAAAGGAACAAGAAACATTTCTGTTGTCATTAGATTATTCAATTCAAGCTTTGATTTTCAAAATTTCCCATGGGAAAGGTGGACAACGCATTCCTCAGTAAACAGTCTATTTTCTTTGAAATCACAAAATTCCAAATAAATTACAAGAAAGGTCAGGCTGAAAATTAAAGCTATAATTTCATTGGGTGACTTGTTTGTAACAGACAAAGCTGTTTTTCTTCACTTCATGCTCTTATTGAATTTCTGGGTCATTTAAAAGGATAAAGAAAAACAAAAGGTACACCCAGAGGAACGAATGCATACAATGTGGCCATATAAAATCAAACGTATTAAGGGCCTCATTAATTGTGAAATACTAGTTTATAAGAAATGACAAAAAACAACTGCAAATAGCCGTATAGAAAAGTCAGGCACCTGAAGGAGTTTCAATTGGACTCACAACACAGAGAAGGAGCTGAGGAAATGCCTCCACAGATAAACTATGCCTACTGCCAGCCTACCAAACTTGAAATCCCCACAAAGTGGAAAGCAAGAACCAAACCCCAGAAGTTGTTTTCTGACCTCCACATGTAAGCTATAGCAAGCATGCATGAGCATATGCACTAAATTATTAAGATGTGATAAAAAATGTAGCCTGATGGAGGATAAGTATCTAAAATACACAAAGAACATATGTAACTAAACATTAACACACAAACAAATAGATTTACAAAATGTGCCAGGGAACAAAACCTTCCCCAAACAATAAATACAAGTAACAAGTACATATTCTTAAAAGTGTTCAGTATTCTGAGCTGTTAAGGAAATGCAGTTTAAAACTACATACAGATTCTGTTTCACCTCAGTCGGAACAGCCAGTGATGACTAATGCTGGCAGGGATGTACTGAAAAGGGAACCCTTATCCACTGTTGATGGGAAGGTAAGCATTGAAATTGACCTAGAGATTTCTCATATGAAAAGGCAGGAATCAAGAAAAGCTTCTTATGGAGCAGTAACATGGGCAAGGTGCTGATGAGATGGCATAGCAGGTAATTTGAGCTTGCAGCTAAGCAGACCAGAAATAGAACTACCTTCTGATCCCACTATGTATCGCTCCTAGGCATATACACAAAGGAATTTACATCCTACTGCAGAGACATTTGTGTGCCCATATTCTCTGCATTTCAATTGCCAACAGCTAGGAAATGGAATCAGCCTAAATGTGGGATTGACCATAGTATTCTGAAACAAACTACATAGCAAAGGATTTGGGTCACCTTGATGTCTCCAGTGTGGCTGAAGGACTGTGTACCAAAGAGTGACCCTAAACTATACTTTGCCACCACCATAGTGGGGGTCATACTGCTCCTGGTCACAAACACAGAAGGTTAGACACCAGTCGAACTCTGATCAACAGGAATCCCCTTCCCAAAGGTTGTTCCCAAAAGTCCAAAGCCTCTACCACCACTCCAGAAACTCTGTGCCCTCCATGACCTGTCTGTTTTGTCCTCTTCCTTCTCACCAATAATCTCTCCAGTACCTACATCTTATTAGTATATCCTGAGTCACATAACTTTACTCAATAACAAGGGAAGCTGAAAAACTTTATCGCCTGGCTACTACCTTGGATTAAGGACTATGCAACAATTCTTCAAAAGTTTCTTCACAGTGAAAGACATTTTAGAAAATTCTTTATGGTCATAGCACATAAGGAATGTTCACACTATGGCTGCAAGTGTGGCCTTGCTTGCCTAGCATGCATCAAACCCTGAGTGCAATCTCCAGCACCATATAAACTGTGTGGTGGAATGCCCTGTAACCCCATCATGCTGGGGGAGGAAACAGGAGGATGGAGAGTTCAAAATTGTCTTCAGCTACATAGTGAGTTTAAGACCAGCATATTATACATGAGAATTTGCCTTTAAAACATACAAAATAAAAACCCACACTGATCTCAGTCAGCTCTGTCCAACATTACATCTAGATGCTTGTGGCAGGGAAGGATTAGAAGTAACCATGGCATAGATAAGACACGCAAGCTTTGTAGAGCTCACACTCATGCCAGCTAGGAAAGAGGTTCTCGTGATATGGATGCTTTTCTCTTACCTCTTAACAAAGGTTTAAGTCAAGCTTCAGCTGCAGCCACTGCCATAAAATGATAGGAAACAGTGAGTCGGAATTGCTGTCGCTGCAGAACAAACCTACATTCATTTTAAAGAGGTTTTGTCTGCTTCACACACAGTAATGATTAGCTAACAATCGCTATTGTATTTTGGCAAGCACATTGAACCTTGCTAAAGAAAATAAAATAAAATACTTCTACACCTCTAAGAGAGCAAAGCTAAATGTCTGAACAATGACGAATTCACTGGAAGCCACAGAGAGTCGAAAAGTTTCAGAGAATAACAAAGGCTATTTCTCACATAATCACAGGCTGAAATGAAGGCCATGTTGGCAAGACAAAGAGACCCGTTTAAAAGAGAGAGCCAAAGCAAGCTACCGGAGGGGATCCTATTCTGTTAATATCACAAAGATACCATGCAATTGTCCAGCTTGATTTTGTGAAACAAAGATTAGTGACTGTAAACCAGGAGAAGACAGTTGAATTGTTTGTGTTAAATATGTCTCTGCACTGCAGAGCAAATTCTGATAGGATAGGAAAGTCAGTTCAAAAATGCTCAAGCCACTTTTGACCTCTGGCAGAAATATACCCATTATATACCCCCCACATCTATATAAAAGCAGTAAATTTTTGTAAACATCAGAAAAGCACCTTTTAAAAAAAAATGATGAAACCGATTCTCTAAGACAAAATTAGTTGTGATTTTTTTCAAATAACTTTTTTCTAGAAAAATTATTTTTAGAAGGGTTTTCATCTTAACAGTACCTCATGCTTTAATTTTATTTATCATTACTGTATATTGAGAGTGCGGGTGTGCCTTGCCACAAGTGTCACAGGACAAGTCTCAGGTTTTGGTTCTACGTGGAGTTCCAGGGATCCAATTCAAGTCATCAGGGAAGCTACTCCATTGGTCCAAGAATACTGCATGACTCTGAATGCATCAATGTCATTTGTCTTGATCAGTCTGGAATTCATGCAAATTAGCATGCATTGCCCACCTTGAATTTCATTCTTGGTAGCTATGCTTTTTATACAGACTCAAACTCACACTTGGGTATTATGAGTATAAAATGTATATCCAATTGTAGTTGAATTTCTGTCTTTTATTTGTAAAAGCAGCAGAGGATATATAAGAAGATCCAGGCACTTGACCTGGGAAGAATGGACCCCAAATTCATTTTAATTAAGTTCTGATGGCCTTAAGCGAGGTCTGCCATGAAAAATTCAAATGAGCGATTATTTTCCCTTAAGTAAATTTCACATCAAATAAAAATAGTTTGATCAAAATAAATATCTTAAGCGTGACAGCTTTAAAAGCGTGCCCAGGGTGACTTTCCAAAGTGTGGGGGAAACTTGAAAAATCCCATCATTCAGTTCCCATAACTGATTTCTTAAAGCCTTGCTTTATTAAAAGATAGCCCTCTCCCTACAAGCATGCAGCTGTCAGGCTGGATGAAATGCCTGACTCTATTCAGCAACCAGCCTGCCTCGCAAATCCAGCTGTTCCTCACTCTATGCTAAAGTAGCAAGCAGCCTCCACAGACCCAGAATCCACTGCTTTGAACGGGTCTTCCAGGAAGTAATCAAAGTTCACATTACCCAAGCTTCTGAAAGAACCTTTCAAACCAACTTCACAGGCTGCTCTGCAGAGAGAATAGCAACTAAGACCCCTAGCTCTGCTAACCACTTGCAGGTACAGCCTGCCCCATGAGAGCCACCAGCACTAGGATGTTCTCTGGCCTCTGCTGCCATCCTTCTCGTCGCCCACAGAGACTGAGATGAATGGGGAAGGTGGACGCATGACAAGCAGGTGATTTCCCAGACACCGGTGCTAATCAGGCTGCTGACATTAAGCCAGACAGAGAAGCATTGCACTCACAGCGAGATGGAGAACATGCCCTTTATCTGAGTGTTCCTGGGCATGAAAAGTTGGTCCTGGGTAAAACTGCTAAGTGTGAGGAAAGTTCACTTCCACTCTGGACATCTCTCCTACCTCCAAGTCTCCTGGGATCTAACACCAGCGACAGACCTGTTTTTTTGTTTTTTTTTTTTTTTTCTAAGCAATGGCAAGTCCCACATCTGAAGTTGGTAAGTATTTGTGTTTATAGAAAGAGCTACTCAGCACAGCCAGGGCAATGTAAGTGCTAGACTAGTGTCCGTTTTTATGAGTGGCATCACTTAGACCAGGGATGTTGAGCCTATCTTCTACCCACTATGCTTGTTCAGTCTGATAAACCTACCGTGACTTATGTAGACACTGAATTCTTCCTCTGAATTCGGGCACAAACAAATCAAAATCCTCTATCCTCATTTCTCTCCCTCCCTCCTTTCTCCTTCCTATTTTATCATCATCATCATCATCATCATCATCATCATTTCAAAAGTCAAAGTAATAATATAAAACTGATTGTGAGCAGTGAAGGTATAAAGCTAGAGGGGAACTTAAGAGAAAATTACCATAGCTGATGGGAGTCACTTGTCCCAGATAACATTCAGCCCCAGAGGGCATTACCTGCATGGCAAAGACCTGGCAACACTAGGGATTCCCCATCATTCCTCCTCTTTTCATTTGTAAACTGGTACAGACCTAGTCTCTGCCATGATTGAAAGAGGTGGACAGCAAGCCATCCCTCTTCTCCAACTTGTCACTGGAATGGGATGAAAAGTTATCCTAATGTGTCCTTAGCATAAAGAGTAGTCCCTCTAAATGGTGGGCCGGATGGCAGAGTTAATAAACCACTGGGCAAGAGGCATTTTCTCACCTGAGAGCTTAATTGCTACAGTGAATTTAACAAGGAGCTCTTGACATCCTATTTTACAAGAAATATTTTATTCTCAAGTTGTACCCTTGATTTATAAACCACAGAGTGAGGGCTCATCAATGGCCATGGGGGACATTTCTCTTCTTAAATATCAAGGTTTAATTTACATATGTCAAGACAGAAACTAATTTATTTGACTTACAATATAACTCAAAGTACCTCTAATTTATGTCATTATAATTTTGAAAAATTATCTTTGAAAATAAATTAAGCCATTGTCCATCTTCATAAATAGGCATTAGACTTGGGGAAATTTTGCAAATCAAGGGCTTTAGTTATCAGCATGAACTCTGAATGGAGAAGATCTTACCCTAATCTTCCTACAGATTTAAAATACAAATAAATAGGTATTTCTCTGAATTGTTTAAAAATATTTAGGACTTACTTTTGTTAAAAATTCTAAGGACAAGTTTAAGTTATCTATCTTAAAAGAATTGGCTAAAAGGTTTGATATGATGGACATTTTAGGCATACTTAGTTTTCAAACAAGTAAAACCTTTGGAAGAGTACTGATTTCATTAGCATATGTGGCTTAGATGTTGAGTCTATCAGTCAGTGTCTCAACAGAAAATGCATAGCACAATATGTGTGTGTGTGTGTGTGTGTGTGTGTGTGTGTGTGTGTGTGTGTGTGTGTATTCCTTAGAAACTCTGTACAGCTTACAAAGGTGAGACAGGGATGCATATAGACAGCACAAGAACATAAAGACAGCTGAAACAGGGAGACTAAGATAAGGAGACCATTCCAAATCCTGGAAAGAGAGAATCCCCTAGTAAGAGTTCTTCCAGAAGCTTGATGCCCCAGTGTAGGAGAATGGTGAGGCAGTGGGGCAGGAGTGGGTAGGTGGGTGGATGGGGGAGCACCCTCATGGAGGAAGGCATTGGGGGTGGGATGGGAGGTTTTCAGAGAGGAAGCCAGAAAGAGAAATAACATTTGAAATGTAAATAAACAACAACAACAAAAAAAAAAAACAATAAAAAATTAAAATAAAAAAGAGTCTTTCCAGGGTCAGTGAGCTATGGAAGGTTGACGTATCACCATGGAAGGGCAAGAGAATAAAAATCTTCATCTTGCTCCTTTGATTCCTTATTCTTTATTTTTTTTTCATTTATCTTATTTTAATTTTTGTTCAGGAATTTAGGTTATTCAGATGGGGATCCAGAGAAGGTGACAGCTTATTAATATGATGTATAGTGTTTGGCCTTTGGAGACAGGCAGTAGAGTGGAGAAAGGTGACTAATGAAGTAGAAAGGGCAGATGGATTATGTCAGCTCACCTACCAAATTCAAGGCACTGTGCTTGGTATTAAATGGGGACACAAAGATGGCTAATGCTCTCCAGTCTGTTCTCGGAAGACTACATTCTACTTTTGAAAGACTACTGATATCTAAATATCCGAAACATAGAGTCTGGGGAAATAACTCAGTCTGTTAAGGGCTCACCACATAAACATGGAAACCTAATTTTAGATCCCCAATATCTATGTTTTAAAAATACAGGCATAGTATCATAGACCTGTAATTCCAGCTCTGGGAAGTCAGAGAAGTGGATTCCTGGGGCTTGACAGCCAGCTAGTCTCACAGAATGGTAGATCTAGTTCCAGTGAGAGACCCTGTTTCAGAGTATAAGATGGACAGCAGTAAAGGAAGACACCTGATAAAAGCTTATAGCATTTATACTCAAGTGCATGCATTTATGTGCACACACATGCACACAAATATAAATGAAATATGATTGATTTTTCTATTTCCACCGAAGCATTATAAATAAAGGTAATTGTTACATTAGCATCTATCATGCCTGTGTGGGAGCCCTTCTCTTATGGTAGTGGTTCAATTATTGGAATTTAATGAAATAAAGTATGACACAATCATAGAATGACATGCCACAAACATGTTAAAACTTTAATGCCCCCCCCCAAAAAAATGTACTAGAGGCTGGAAAGAAGTCTCAAGAGTTAAAAGTTCTTCCTGCTCCAGCAGAACACCTGAGTTCCCTTCCCAGAACCCTTATCATTGCTCACAATCATCTATAATTTCAGTTCTAGGGGATCCCTAGCACCCTCTTCTGGTACTTGAAGGCACTGCACACGGTTGGGTAGCAATTTCCTCTGAGGGAGGAAAAAATAAAAATAAAAAACCTATCTTGAAGGAAAACTCATAAAGACACAGGATGTTCTAAAGAAGGTGACATACTCTATCCTGCAGGAAAGCTTTTTAGCTTAGAAAGTTAACAGCTCAAAAATATCAGGAAGTCCTTACAACTGACTAGATTCACAAGGTCCCTTCTGAGAGATACTCTCAGATAAGATGAGCTGCCTAAAAGAGGCTTGGACCAGCCAAGCTTCCCAGAAGAAGCAAAGATACACTTAGCTGCCTGGAAAAGGCTCAGACTAATGGACCTATGGGGAAAGAATACTCTGTGAGGTACTAAGCTGCCCGCAACTGTGCAGTGTTCTCTAGGGGTCCAGCTATCATGCATTGTGGCCCATGCTTGAGGTGGACTTTGTTGATGCCGAGTCATTTCTCTTCCTGTAGGTAACCCCTCATCTATGTTTCTGCAACTGGCTCCAAGAACTATCATTAGTTCACTAATTTGGACTTTAGTAGTATCAGCACTTTTGTCTCTCATTGCTTCCATATCCAGGGTTAATATTTGTTCATATATCCTCAGGAATCATGCCACACAACACGCATGTGTGATGTACAGACATACATTCAAGCATTCACATATATGCCTAAAATAAATAAATCCTTTCCCAAAAATGTGGTATTTAATAAGCACTAGGAAATAAAGTTATTAAACTCTTTGCAAGATATTCTGAAATAGCTCTAGATTATGAACGTTAATATGGCTGGAACTGATCCTTCCAGCTAGTAAAAATATGGTCATTCTTTCATTTTCTGTTTTACCTGTGTGTTCTTCCCAAAATGCACTCCTTTGTAATAAAAACAAACAATAAAATAGAACTCATTTCGAAGTACATACATAGCTCTTGTTCTAACTGCATTTAGTTTTCAAGCTCAAAAAAAAAAGAAAAGAAATAAACACCAGCAATTGCTCTCAGTTTCCCAGACCTCTGTAGCTCCATGAAATCCAAATGTGTTAGTTATAATTAGGTTTTGCTGTATGTGACCTCACACTCAAATTAAGAAAGCCTTGGGGCTGAAAAAAGTTTTCATTTTCTCCCAAAGCATTTCTGGAGGCAAGCAGTGCAGAGCCAATATGACACTTTATTATCCAAGGAACTTTGACACTGTCCAGCCTTCCAATTCAGTTTGATGGCATATGTCCTACTACTTTTTAAAGTCTGAGGTCACTTCTGAAATCTCATTCATTAAGTCCCCAGTCTAGTCAGTAAGTGGGAGAAAATACAAGGAAAAGACCCTATGTGCCACTTTTGCTTTAATTCTGGCCACAAGATAACGCTTAAGCACAAGACTTTCACATGGCTGCAAGTGAGAGTGGAAGATAGTTTCACTTGCTGGGAACAGCTGTATATTGAACTAAAAATGTGAGTTCTATTAAGTAGGAGAAGAATGTTTGTGAATATGGGGGAATACATGCTTTATCAAAGGGAAGGCATGAGCTACCTAGTAACTCCTCTAGATAAACCACTCCAGATAAGAAAACATCTGAAACTCCTAATAATTCAGTAACTTGATATTTTCACTAATCTTATACCACTGAGTTGTTGTTGTTGTTGTTGTTGTTGTTGTTGTTGTTGTTGTTATGAAGTTTGGGTGCAATTGTAACTATGCCAGAAGGAATGTTCAAGTGGAGAAGGATTGAAAAATCTTTTCTCTCCCTTCATTATCATGTTTTAAAGAATCATGCTTTAGAGAAACTGAACATCAGATTATATAGAAGTTAAATTACCCAGAGAGTCTACTGTATTCAAAATCTGGGTCTCATCTAAGACCTAACCTCAAGGATGTACCTAGCTTCCACAACAGAGAAGGTCTCTCTCATCACCCCCTAGTAAGGCCACTGTGACCTAGTATGTGTTCTATAGGATAGACAGCTCAATGCTTTGAACTTGTTTGCCCCTGTTGAAACATGTAGGTCTTTGCTTAGCTTACTGATTCATTCCTCTACCTCCTTCAGCTCTCTACTTTAATATTATCTCATCATCAAGGTCTTTGTGGCCAAGTCTACTGAGAGTTGTGGTTGCTTGCATTCTACAAAGTTATCTTTACCTCCTGGCTTCTAATTTATTTTTGTCATTTACATTAATTTATGTCTAATGTCACACATGTTTCAGGTGCCTACAGCCTGTACCATCTCTACCCTCAACTAGAAGATGGGAACTCATGAGGACTGTGATCTCTCTTTGCTTTAGACAATCTTTGTGCTCCTTAATTTAGAGTATAGCCATATATATAACAAGTATTCAATAAACAGTGATGCAATGAATTAATAAGCAAGTTTAAACATCAGCACCTCTCAAAGAGAATATAAGTGCAGGTGAAATGATTATGAAAAGTAAGTAGCTCTAAAGGTACCTTGGTTACTTTTCTATTGTCAGTAAGAGACACCATGACCAAGGTAATTTATAAAAGAGAGTGCTTATGGGGAATTACAGTTTCAGATCATCATAGCAGGGAGCATAGTTGTAGGCAGGCAGGCATAGCAGTGGCTGATAGCTTATGTCTGATCCACAGGCAGGAGGCAGAAAGAGGCAGCAATCTAACTGGGAATGGGAGGGTTGTTTGAAACCTCAAAGCCCATGTCCAGTGACATACCTCCTCCAACAAGGTAACGCCTTCTAATCCTTCCTACACAGTATTCCCAATTGGGAACCAAGAGTCCAAATATATGAACCTATCGATAGCATTCATTCTAATTCAAACCACAACACTGGGTGACTCATTAAATCTGAATCTCTGTTATGGAAGTCTCCACCAGGCTGCTGTCTTGCTAGGATGAGCAGCGTTTGGCCAGTGCTGTAATGGAAACTTCAACCTGGGAAAACCGTCTAAGTCAGAATCTGCGAGGTGCAGTACTGTAGTATTTTGTATTTTAACAAACTCTCTAGACAATTCTAGTGCATATTATTCACCATAGTAGAGGGTAAGACAAAAACAATTTAACCAGCAATGAGATTGGAGACGTTATCAGCAAAAGGCCACCTTTAAACACATACAGAAACCATCCATCAAATCATTCTATGTTTTTTTATTTTTTTAATCAACTGGGTGTGGTGGTGCACAATGGTAATCCTGACACATGGAATCTAGAGGCAATCTTAGGGTTATTCTTAGCTACCTAATAAGGTCAAGACTACATTGAGAGTCACACAGCACTGTCTCAAAAAATATCATTTTAACTATATATATTTTTGGAGTACAATAAAATGATGATGGGGGCACAAATAAAATTTGGAAATTTTATTAAGATGGAATCTAAGTCTGTATTTTTACCTAATTACTATGTAGCATAGAATGACCTAGAACTTGCCAATTCTCCTGTCTTAGCCTTCTAAATTCTGAGATTATAGATGGCAAAGGTGATTCAAAACATTCATGTAATGTTTAATAATCATTAATGAGTTAATATTTACATCTCCCAAGCCTTTTAAATAACTTTTATTAACATCAAATCATTATAAATATTTATAGAGTTGAGTGCCATTTTAATAAATGAGTATAACCCACACAGATCACATCAGGGAAATTAGCATCCCCATCTCGTTATTGTTATTCTGTGTTAGCATTCTTTGAGTGTCTCCCTTCCAGTTATTCATAAAATATAAAGTATGCTATTGTGGAGTGCCTTATGTAAGCAACTCCTGTGCACAAAATTAAGTTTCCTGTCCCTCTTGCCATGGTGTGAAGAATAAGCAGAAAGCAGTACTAGAGCAAGGGAGCAAGATCAGCCAGAAAGATGTGGTTTCCTGGATGTGAATTGCATTGCTGTCACCATAGAACTCATCAGAAGCAACTTGAGGAAAAGATGTTTATTTCACCTTATACTCTGGTGAGGATATAGTCCGTCTTAGAAGGATATGCATGGGATCTCTGGAGTTGTGGAAGCAGGACAGCTGTTTGCTCAAATCTCCTCGGCAGAGAGAGGACAGAGAGACAGACAACAAGAGACAAAGAAAGAGACAGATAGACAAAGACAGGGACAGAGAGATAAAGACAGACACATACACATACAGAGAGACGGAGATGTGAGAGAGAGAGAGAAAGAGAGAGAGAGAGAATGAGAATTGTGTTTAGGCTATAATGCCCAAGGCATATCACACAGAAAGCCATTTCTATAGCTAGGTTCTGCCTTTGGAAGTTTCTCTAACCACCCAAAAGAGCAGTGCAGCTGGGAACCAAGTGTTGAAACACGTGCACCCACAGGGGACATTTTACATTTGTGGGGATCTGAAGAGAATGGTCTCCAGAAGTTCATATGTTTGAATACTTGGTCCTGAGTTCGTAGAACTGTTTGGGAAGGATTAGGAATTATGGCCTCATTGGAGGTAGTATGTCACTAGGGGCAAGATTTGAGGTTCCAAAAGACTTAAGCCATTCCAAGTGACCTCTCTGAACATCAGTTTCCTTATCAGTAAGATCAAGGATAATATCCCCTAAAATCATGATAAAGATTCAAAAATAAAATTTAGGACTTGGGAGATTGCTCTACTGATAAAAATGCTTGCCGTGCAAGCTTAAGCACCTGAGTTTAATTGATCCCCAGAACCCACGTAAAAATCCTGAACAATACTGATCCGCCTGTAATAAGCACTCATTGCAGCAGCATTGGCGTAAACTTTATGAGAGTAACCAATTGCTATCTTATTGGATTTAAGATCAGCTTCAAGAAAGAAATGCATCTATCGTGATGGTAAATCTGGCTAATCATGAGTTCCAGGAATAAACCTACTACTGCTTTCAAACTGCCCTCTAAAGTTCATATCTCCATATCAGAGATTAGTGCATTTATTACGCTTTATCTGAGAAGTTTCTTTATGCCATTGGGCAGCTGTTAACAGAAACTCACAACTGATCATACTGCAGAAAGTCAGTCTGTGAGAAATGTTCAACAATAAATGGAACATCTCTCCCACTTCACCTCCTCTTAAGGCTCAGGAGTTGCTATGGAAGAGGGGGCAGAATGACTATAAGAGCCAGAGACTGGAGAGGACTGGAGCACAACAGTGTCTTCTGAACATAAAAACAACTGCACTTACACAACCACATGGCTGCATAAGATCAGTCCTTGCCAGGCACTCGGGAGGCAGAGGCTAGTAGATCTCTGAGTTTGAGGCCAGCCTGCTCTACAGAGTGAGTTCCAGGACAGTCAGAGCAACACAGAGAAACTTTGTCTTGGAAAAAAAAAATAAATCCAGCTAACATGCTTCATAAGCCTCTACCCCTTGTTAAAAATCTATTGACAGTCGGTGGTTCCTGTATGATGGAGAATCAGCATATGGCCCCTGGTAGATTCACTATGCGCCAGTGGTTGTCCCCATACCCATGAATATATGGGAAGCTCAAATTGGGCTGAATGGGTTATAAAATTTTAAAAGAAGACATTGAGTTGGAAGCAGAGTATGGGTGGTTCTTCGAGGAGTTAAGGATAGGAGGTAGGGACTACAATCAAATACATCACTTGCACATATAAAATTTTGAAGTATTTTTCTCAATAGCCAGGCATTGTGGAACATTTTTAGAATCCAAACACTGGGTAAAAAAGAGACAGACAGACTCCTGGGGCCTACTGATTGGTAAGCTTTAGGCAAATACAAGACACTATCTCAAAACAAGATGGCCAGGGCTCTGAGAAACAACACCCAAAGTTGTCCTCTGACCTCTACATGAATGCACACATATGCACATGCTCTCATAGACACATAAGCACACACAACTTGCCCCCACATACATATACACACACCTATATATACTTACATATAAGAATGCTTAATGATGAGAAGCTATGAGAAGCCCATCACTGACTCTTGACATAAAAGTATTCCCAAAAGAAAGGCCTCTTGGTCTAGCAATCTTTATATGCCCCAGTACAGGGGAATGCCAGGGCCAAGAAGTGGGAGTGGGTGGGTAGGGGAGCAGGGCAGGGGGAGGGTATAGGAGACTTATAGGATAGCACTTGAAATGTAAATGAAGAAAATATCTAATAAAAAATGTGAAAAAATGTATTCCCAAGAAATTCCCTCCTTGAGATTATATGTTCCTCATGCCTAACTGTCATGCATTGACCTTGAAATGTTGACTCTCACCATCTACTTTGGCCACTCTACAGTGTGCTGACCTGGAAGTCATTAGATGTCATTTCCTTCTGCCTCTAGAAGACTAAGGTTCCCATTTACACTGAGTTTTAAAGTA
Source organism: Mus minutoides (assembly GCA_902729485.2). Lineage (NCBI taxonomy): Eukaryota > Metazoa > Chordata > Mammalia > Rodentia > Muridae > Mus > Mus minutoides. Next base: position 939,851 of record LR750012.1, read on the forward strand.
CTATCATAGACAGTGTTCATTTCATTTCTTTGAGTCTTAAAACCAATTAAGGGAGTCCAGGATCATTATAGTTATTTGTAGGGAGTTCTTTTTTTATTTAAAGAGACTTATTTGTCTTTACTGAGATGGGTGACCCTCTTCTGAAAAGCATATAAGATGGCTTCCAAAAGTACACATGTAAAAGAAAAAAAATTAATTAAAAGTAAAAAGACTAGAAAAGGTGTAAGAAACAGAGAAAAGAAAGTAATTTGGCAGTGTAAGCTGTCTGTTAGTACTTCAGGACAGTGCTACTAACTTTGGCCTGGATTTTCGAAGAGTCAGTATGTCAAGAAATCCACAGAGACTTTTGAGATGTATGGGTTCCATCAGGATAACATACACCAGTGCTCCAGAGAAGCCCTTAGCACACAGGCCAGAGAAAGATGCCTCCCCAGGGCTTTAGAGCAAGGAGTCTGAGCGGCTTCACAAACACATCCTTGTCAGCTTTCAAAGCAGCCTTGAAGAATTGCTTCCTAATTGCTACGTTTTGTAAAGCCAGGATTTGAATTGGCATCATCTATAATTTAAGTGGTCTCCTTGGGGGGTTGAGGACTTGAGTCTGATATTTCAAAGAACCTTCTTAGTCATATGCAAGGAAAAGAAAAAAAATAAAAAGACAGACTGGTCTCCCAGTTCTGAGGTCCTCTGGCTGTGTCTTGGGTCCCTCCAGGCTGATGGAGATTCCTCAAAGGTGACAATGCCCATGAGACACCCTGTGGTTTCTTTCTTTCTTTTAGAGAAATGGGGTTTCTCTAGAAGAACTTAAAAACTAAGGCTCAGCAGATGAGTCTTTCAGTAAAGTATTTGCTGTACAAACATGAGAGACTGAGGTCTAGCCTCAGAAAGCTACATTTAAAACATCAGGCAGGGTGGTGCACACTTGTGATCCCAACACTGGAAAGAGAGAAACAGACAGATTCCTGTAGCTTTCTGGCAAGGCAGCCTAATTGAATTAGCCATGACAGTAAGAGGATATGTCTATAAATATAATAGATACAGCCCAAGGAATGGCAGCCAGGTTGGTATCTGGCCTTCTCATGTACATGCACAAATATCCACACATATGTACCTGAACAAACATACACACACACACACACACACACACACACACACACACACACACACACCAGGGGAGAAGCTGCAATAGTCTCTACATAATGTAGCAACTTTCTAAGTAGACTTTGGAGTCATCTAAGCAGCAGAGTATCTAGGGTCAAGTTCAAAAGCTGATACTTACTAGCTGTGGAACTTTGGATATGTCATTTCTATGTATCTTAGTTTTCTTTTCTATTAAGTTGCAGATTCAGAGACAGGGGAGTTAAGATGAGCTCTGTAGCTCACAGTAGACCGAACTGGATTCACTGCCTATTCACAGACTTTTCTCAAACCTATGACTCCTGAAAGCCTTCTGGATACTGGGATTACAGGCCTGATCTACCGCACCTGGCCAAATAAGGCTATGAACATATCTTAACATACTTGGTTTTGGAAGATTAGTTTGCTTGATGTCACAGCAGCACACCAGCCAGTCCTATAATAAGTGTTCAATAGAGGATTAGCAGCAGATATTTGGATAAAGGAAGCACTTGCTTCTGGATGTGGAATAACCCTTGATATATAAAGAGAAGGGTGCTGTAAAAAATGATATGTCCACAAAAGACTCTCCAAAAGGAAAGTGCCTTAAGCTTGAAGTGACCTGACACATGTTATGCTATCACTGCAAAACACTTGACCTCAGGTCTCCTCACTTCTTCTCTAGTCTCCTATCTATTGGGAAAGGCAGCTGGCTTCCACTTCTCACAGCTGGACTTCACTTTGTTCAAACTGACTCTTTGTACCCATTTTGAATAACCCTGAAGATGGACTAGGAAACAGCTCTCAGGTCATGTATCAACTCCAGTTTCCCATGGAATGCTAGAGAAATATTTTGCTCCACATCCAGAGTTCACAGGGCAGAATAAAATTAATTAGAGGTGTCAGCCACTGGGAAGGAAGGGGGAATATCTACAGATGTGATACTATGGAATATGTATGCCATGCTATGAAAAGGCTCACAGAGGGTGGCAATTCAGCCCAGGCACTGCCAACTCTCCACAGCACATCTGTCCACTCTGAATATAGGATAGGGCATGTGTCAATGTTTACAAAATAATTGACTGAGTGATGATGAAATATTAAATGAGCATGAAAGGCTCCATTGTGATTGGATCTGATGACCATTTCCAAGCCAGAAAGAAGGCAGTCAGGCTTCAGGGCTAAAGATTATAAGCACTCAATTATTTACTTTTTCGGGGTTCCTCTTAATGTACAGCAATGCATAATGATTTCAGAAGGTCCATTTACTGAACAATGGGCAGGAACACTGCACTGGTTTCTATTGGGAGTGCATCCATCAGAGAAAGTCCCGAATCACTGCAGGATGCTTGCAAACTGCCTGGCTTCAATACAAATTCCTTCGGAATCTGAAATTGCTTATTTTCAAATAATTTCCACACTGTAAACAGCAATTGCGCTCTTACTTTATCCAGACATGGCTGCTAACTGTAAGTCGTCACAAGAAAAAAAAAAAAAACGAATATTAGTTTCTAACTTCCAATACAGAGATAAAAGCCAATGAATCTTGCTAAACATAGGAATGTAGGTTGCAACAAATTAAGAGCAATAAAGAGTGGAGAGAGAGAGAGAGAGAGAATGGGAGGGAGTCCTCTTTACTCCTAAGAACACTTTCTTGCCTGACTGACAAGACCTAACATCCTCCTTCTTTAATGAGGTTCTGCCTCCTTTTCTAAATTCATAATAGCAAAGACCCCCAAAGCTCAGTCACTGGGACTCTCATCCTTTATATTCGCACTCATGCCTGATGATCTAAAACAGCCTGATGGTATTGAGTCTAATCCATGGGTCTATAGCTACCAGATTGGACATCTCCAGTGTTGGCCTGGCTTCTGAACTCAGACTTGTATATCATCCAGCTATCTGCCTAACATCTTCACTTGGCTATCCAGAGACATTGCAGATATAGAATGTCCCAAGCCAACTTCCAACATCCCCTTCCTTGTCATCCAGGGGACTCCTCAGTGTGTTATCTCTCAATACATTCTGGAGCAGAGCACAATTGGGCTGCATGGCTAAGGCCCTTGACTCCTTCCTTCCATTCATGACTCCTACAGGACCCAAACAGCCAAAGCTCTATTTCCTCACTTGATCCAAAACAGAACCTCAACTGTACTATTGTCATGTAACCCCCAATTGATTCCTGAAATCTGGCCCTCAACCACCTGCATTTCCAAGAACACCACCCAGGAGTGTACTTATTAAAATATCAGTCAGATAATTCAGCCCATGGCCAAAGGGACCACCAGCCTCCTGTTTCACTTAGAGAGTAAGCTTTGCCTCTTGCAATGGCCTGGAAAGTTCTGTATGATTTATCCCACTCCCAGTAATCCCTGACCTCCTAACTACTCTCCCTCTTCTTCACAGTACTTCAGCCATATCTCCTCATAGTATTGTCCCCTAGCATGGCCTGAAATATCAAGGCACATCCAAATTGGTGCCTTTGAACTTTTGTACCTGCTACTTCTTAATCTAGGATTCCTTCTCAGCAAGAAACCTTATACTCAAAGCTGGAGCCTTCAGTCCTTTGCAGCCACGCTATCTTAAGTTGAAAGTTCAGTCTCTGATATTCTTATAGTTTATTTTCCCTGCTTTACGGTATTTCTCTTTAGAATTTATCTCATCAGTTAGCTTTTCATACAGTGACAAAATGTACAAGTTTTCCAGGAAAATAGAAAGTTTCATTCTGGCTGGATTTCAGGTTTTAGTCTGTGGTCCCTTGGAATCCTTGTTTTTGGCCTGTGGTAGAAGGGTCTATCATGGTGAGGAACAACTCATGGAGGAAAGCCATTCACCTCATAACTTCCAAGAAAAAAATCATGAAGGAGTAGCTAAAATCCTGATATCCTTTGCAAAGACACTCCCCCAATAACCCAACTTCCTCCCACGAGCTTATATGTCTCAAAGGTTCTCCCATATCCCAGAATCACTAGCAGCTAGTGTTTCCTTTATGTTGCTGTGATGATAAACCTGATATAAAGCAACTTAGGAAGGAGATCATTTCTTTCAGCTTATAATTCTAGATTTCAGATAATCACTGTGGAGCACTCAAGGCAGAAACTTCCAACAGCTAGTCTTATTACATCCATAGTCAAGAATCGAGTTAAATAAATACATACATATACTCCGCTCAGTTTTTCCACTCTTATACGGTTCAGGGCCTTCTGGGTACCCAAAGTGAGCTGAGTGTTCCCTCATCAGTTAAATTAATTCAGACAGTTCCTCACAGACAGGTCCATAAGCAATCCCTCACCGAGACACTTCCAGATGATTCTGTAGTGTGTTAAAGCTAGCCATCACAGCTGAAGACCAAGCTTTCAACACATTAGCATTACCGGTTTGACGGTCTTCCCCAGTTAAATGTAAACTCCTCAACCACAAATAGTTTGGACTCTTGTTTCTTGCTAGGCTTCCAGGATCAGAAAGTGTTATTTCCACCCAGTAGGCACTTAATGAATAGCTATTCGGTGAATGAGGGAATGGGAATTTTAGTTTGAGATAGGGAAGGAGCTGAGAAAACGGCATAATAAGAAGAATTTATATTTTTTGATCAAAAAGTTAACATACTTTCAAAGTATTTTCTAAACTTAAAAGATAAGATTAGCCAGGAGACTCATTGCAGTGTTGTAGCTATTTAATGAATATACTACAGTTCGTCTGCAATATGTAATCCTTTTTATTTAAATGTTTTATAAATGCTTTTTAAAGCTTAATACATTTTCGAGTACTTGAAAATAGTGAGAATTTATTTTGAAATGCTTCAAACTGTTATAAAGTCTTTGCTCAAAAATTTTTCTAACTCATCAGCAAGTTTAGAAAATAAGCTAGTTTAATACCGTAAATGTTTTCAGTTTGTGCTTTAAGATGTTTGGTTTTAAATGGACAGGGGATTGTTTGAAACTGTGGAGAAAGCCAAATGTCTCCAAATGTATTGTTTTGAAATTTAAAGATTTTTCATATTGATAAAAAAGGGAACAAATAAAGTGTTTCCAATAACATATAAAACAATACCTCTAAGGTTTTTTTAAAGATTTAAATTTCTCCAGGGTACTTACTCACAATCTTGTACTTAAGAGTAAAAATTTTTAAATGTTCTCATTGTTGGACAAATACATTATGGAACATATTGACAACTTGAAAAAGATCTATAGTCACCTAGGAGACAAACCTTTGGGCATTCTCTGAAGAACTTTCTAGATTGAGCTAATTGTAAAAGGAAGATATAATTCACTTTTAGCCAGTACCACTCCACAAGCTGAGTCCCAAACTTAATAATAAGAAGAAAGAAACTGGGCACTCATGTGTCTGACTCCTGACTGTGTGTTACCATACATGGCCTCATGTTCTACCATGCCTTCCCTAATACAATGGGCTGCATCTTCAAACAAACCCTTCTTTCTTAAGTTATTTTGTCAGAGTAGCAAATAATTATGGATGATGATAAGGGTGATGATAATTGATACATTAAAAAATGTAAAATATTAGCCGGGCATGGTGGCGTATGCCTTTAATCCCAGCACTCAGGAGGCAGAGGGAGGCAGATTTCTGAGTTCGAGGCCAGCCTGGTCTACAAAGTGAGTTCCAGGACAGCCAGGGCTACACAGAGAAACCCTGTCTCAAAAAACCAAAAATAAAATAAAATAAAGTAAAATAGTAAAATATTTAAAATGGCAAAGAAAGACCCAGTTAATCCATTTTTAGGATGAAAAAAAAAAGTGTGTGTCTTTGAGTACTCTTTTGAACAACCAGGCTAGAAGAATATTTTCCTTTAAAAGTTACCATGATTAATAAAAAGAATAAGCAACTGAGAGAATTTTTGAGGAACTGGGAGACTTTTGTTTTTATTTTATTTAAGTGTCTGCAGGTACCTGTTGAGGCCAGAGGGGGGCGTCAGATCTTCCCAGCAGTTGGAATTACAGGCATTTATGAGCCCCCAAAGGTGGATATTGGGAACCACAATCTAGTCCAAGGGCAGCAAGCATTCTTAACTGCTGAGCTATCTCTCCAGTCCCAATTTTATTTTAATTATCTCTTCTTGCACTATTTTAAGATTCCTTGCCATAGATAGAGTTATCTATCGTGATTTTTAGAAGTAAAACTTGTTTTAAATTTTTCAAATGATCTCAACATCAGACGGTTTGAGATGTTAAGATAAAATCAATTTCTTCCTAGCCTTTTGAGAGGTTTGAAGGAAAGCACTCAGAAGTATTAAGGAATAACTGGCCACAAGATGATAAGATGCTTATCAACAGTACAAAATCCAGAAGAGGTAACGTCTAACACAGAGGTAACTGCTAAGGGCCAGGAAGCTTTGCCCAGAAAATACCCGAACTAGCACTGGAGGGTCTCAGAGACCTGGGCCAAGCTACTTCATAAAGAAATCAGGCCATTGCTTAGGTTAACTAAGAAGCTAAAGACTCCCTTGTGGTTGGTGTAAGAAGGCTGGATCAAAGATGAGCTTCTGGATGAAGGATGATTAAATGTATGCATATGTCTTATAGAACTTACTTTGGTACAAGTCTCAGGTTGCCTTTGGTCCTTCAATTACACTCCCAGCCTTCCTCCTGCTAAAATAGCTCTGAAACTTTTACTGGCTCCATAGGCAAAGGCACTTGTTGATCAAGCAGGCAGGCATGAATTCAAGACTTCAGAACCCACATAAAAGCTGATACAGTCGTACAGGGAGATGGGAGATGGAAATGGGAGAATCTGTAGAAACTTGTGGGCCAGATGGCCTGGCATATGCAGCAGATAACAAGAAATAGGTCTTGTATAAATCCAGGTGAAATGCAGGGGGCAACAGCTAAAGGTTGTCCTCTGACCTCCACATTTATACTGTGGCAAACATACATTCACACCTAGAGAGAAAGGGAGAAGGAGAGATGGAGATAGAGACAGAGACAGACAGAGAGACAGAAAGAGACAGAGAGATAGAAAAAGAGAGACTACCTGCCACCCTCACTCAAAGTTGTCCTTTGGTCTTTATAAGGATAAAATGACATTTGTAACACTGATCCATAGAAGAGACTCTTCAGTAATTTCCTCTTGAATTTGGCTAATTTTGTCTACTAAGCCTGTCTCTGTGATTTTTGACTAATTTTTTTCTAGTAAGAGTACTTGTATCTTCACATTGTAGCCAACACTATGAAGATCTACAGAGAAGAGCTTTAGTAAAGATTGACTTGGAACTAGGAGGTTCATGCTCCTGTTTAGGATTCCAAGCAGCTCCTTGAATCTTATTGTGGGATGGCAAGAGTTCCTGGGCCATCAAATATACAAAGACACTGGAGAAAACTTTTCCCTATGATATATCTTACAGGATTGAAATCCATCTTACTTTCCCCATTATTGAATTTTTCTGGAGCATGATCTCCCAAGATATTAAAATTGATATATTCCTATTTTAATTGAAAATGCATGATTTCAAAAAATAGTAAAATAAAGAAAATCTAGAAAAATGTGGAAGATGGGTACTATTCTGCTTTGGTCAAGAATTATCATCTTCACAAAGAAAAGACAAGGGAAGGTTGCCAGCAGCTGGCTTTGTGGTCATCTCTCCTTTGTAAACTCTGTTCCCTGATTGACTTCGTTTGGGGTGGGAGGGGGAGTCAAAAAAAGCATGTAGAAGTAATCAAATCTCATCATTGGTAAATGGGAAGAGCAATCACAGTGTTGAATGATAAGAGTAAAACTTATTTAAAAGTAAGAACCACAATTTGGTTTCCAGCTGAATTGATAAAACCTAAATTTCTTTCTACCTGAATTAGCCAGAAGGCAATGGAGCAGGGCAGAAAATTAGAGACAATGGCTTTTCAGAAAATGTGAAAATAAAAAAAATGAAGAACAAGAGCATCTAAAAGGCTGGGAATAAATGTGGTACCCAGAACTGTTCCTGATGCCTGTTCTGAGAGAATTTAGAGACTAGTAAATCTTATAAGCAACATGAAAAAGCCAGCCTCAAATCTGTCTCCAGACAACATAATCTGAAAGCTATGTAAGTAAGAATACAAAAGCATCTAGTCCCCAGCAATATAAAGTGCACATAGCTGACATCTAGCAAACAATATTAAAAATTTCAAAATAATCAGCTATAAGAAAATAAAAATCACTCAGTGCTGTCCTAGTGCTGAGGTAGTTGTTAGCATTGTCCAATAGAAGATGTAATATAATTACCATAGCCTCATCCTGCATGCTCAGTAAAGCTGAATCTGAGATGAAGCATGCATTGAGAGAGACTGGCAGCCAGCTAGCCTTTACCTAGGTTAGCAGTAAAACCCTGGAGGCATAGCAGCAAAAATCAAGAAAACACAGAGTCTAGGCAGAGAGAATGAAGGCTCTTGAACTGTGAGGCAATTTTCAGGAAATCTCTGAAATGAGAGAAATTAGAAGAGAAAATAATGACCAAAATTTATTCAAATGTGATGATAAATACCTATGCACAGGTTTGAGAAAATCAGTAAAACGGCACATGAAAGATGAAGGAAAATCACAAGTCATACCATTGTCAGATTGTCCATAATTCATGAAAAGAAGACCACTAAGGGCAAGGAAAGGAAAGTGTGGGGAGCGGGCCCGGCCGCATGGGCCAAAGATGGCACCTGGCTCTATGCTAAGCCCCATGACCTCGCTTGTTTATCTCAGTCTCAGTCATGCGCAGTTAAAGCAGCGCACATAACTTGGAGAGATTAGCGCAACATCTTGTGATACCATTCTATCAGTCAATCCTACATGCTGCCTTGGATGTGTGTGTCTATGATTGGGTGGTGTGAGGTGGTGTGAGAATGGGAGCATAAATTGAGGGCATCCCCAGATGAGGGGCCAGAGACCAGAGACCAGCATAGCAGAGAGAGACCAGATGAGGAGAGCAGCACCAGCATTAGCCAGCCAGCGTAGGAGAGAGCAGAGTAAATGAGTGAACTGCTGCAGCTGTGTGAAACCTGATAGAGAGAGAGAGAAGCAGAATAAAGCAGAAGCTGCAAAGGCAAGCTGCTTGAAGCCACCTTGGCATCCTGTGTCATTTATACCACCTTCTCTGCTGGTCAGAGACATGTGGGCGCGGCAAGAAAGACTTGTGACCCAGCAGAATAAAGGTAAGGATTATTAGGAATTCTGTCTTGGAAAGGCCAATGTCAAGAACATAAGGGGACATCTTTAAAGCCCTAAACGAACTGTCAACTGAAAACATTTGTGTTAAAGATGAAAATGAAACAAAAATATATTCACGCTGTGTTTTAAGAACTGAGAGAATTTACCACTGGCAATTAGGCACTACAATAATTTTTCAAAGAAAGTTGTTTAGACAGAAGAAAAAATGCCAGTGGGTAGAAATGTGACTCTAGATAAAAAAATAAAGAGCACCAGGAATGGCAAACATATGGGTAAATGAGCAGCAATTTCTTTGATTTAAATAGCCTTATTTGAAGTATTGTTTAAATAAAAGTAGTGCATGGACAGCCATAAAAGTAAGATTTACGGGTAGTAGTTCAAAGGTCATGACAGAAGTGGACGATGGTGCCACAAGGTTCTATTAGACATGGATTGATATCATTGGTAAGATTTGTTTTATTTTTAATTATGTGTGTAGCTGTGAGGCTGAGTGAGGGTGTATACACATGTGAGTCCAGGCGTCCACAGAGGTCAGAAGAGATTCTCTAGAGCTAGAGTTATAGGCAACTGTGAGGCTCCAGTGTAGGTCCTGGGATGCAACCTGGCATCCACTGCAAGAGCAATATGCACTTTTAATCACTGAGCCATCTTGTCAGCCCAAACATCAGTCATCTGAGGGTAGACTGCAATAAATGACTAATGCCTGATGTAAACTCCAAATACAATTGCGACAAAAATGTTAACAGACATGAAGCCAGAAAAAGATGTAAAGTACAGCTATAAAGCATATGCAGTTAACTCATAAAATGTAGGAAATGGAGCTAAGGACAATATGTGATGAAGGGAAAGCAAATAGCAAGATGATAATTGGAATAATTATCAAGTCAATAATTACAATAGGTGTCAGTGCCCTAACCTCTGAATTTACATGTATACACTATCAAATTAAACACAAAGTGAAGATAATGCCATTTGTTAACTACAGTAAAGATATGATCTTGCCAAATTCTTATAGAATGATACAAACATATTGAAATTGAAAGATAAAAAATGCACAATATTAATCCCACTTGAAAAAATATGGTACATCTCTATTGATATCAGAAAGTTAGGTTAGAGTAGAAAAATAGTATGGGTACAAAGGCCATCCTATCATGACTGATGAAGGTAAAAGCAATTTCTTGAAGACGATATATCTTTATGTTTTATATTCTTTTGTTTATATACCTAATAAGAGAAACAAACACAAATCAAAACTGATAGAATCACAAGGAGAAGTAGAGCAATCTAGTAACATACTCAGATGTTTTAATATTTCTCAATAATTAATAAAATGTCTAGTCAGAATGTCAGTATGGCATCCAGAAGAAGTGAAAATTAATATTAACCAATTCTTTCTAAATGGTATTTCTATGTATGAAATAGTCCACCAACATCCAAAAAAGAAAAAAATTGAGAAAAGTCCTCTCATTTTCTCTTTGATGTAGGAATATCCAATTTTTCTAGCACAATTTGGTGAAAACACCATCATTTATACATTCAATTACATTTTCAATATGCATCTATCACAGACCTAGATATAAATTTTAAAGTTATCAAGATTCTAGAATAAAACAGTCGACATCTTTTAGAAACAAAATTGCTTGTAGTTGACATTAAAAAAAAAATTGAAGGCAAAAAGATAATCCAAGTAGTTGGAAAGATTACTCAGGAGTAAAGAGCACTGATGCTCTTTCAAGGACCCAGATTCGCTTCCTAGCACCAGCATGCTCACTGTCTGAACTCTTATTTTAAGAGAGTCTGACACCCTCTCATTGCTTCTGCAGGCGCCAGACACACAAGAGGTATGCAGGCACAATAGGCGATACATACATGCATACATAAAATAGTAAGAAACAGAACAGCATTTGAATTTTAAAATTAAGCAAATGAATAAACTGGGATTTATCAAAATTAAAAGAACATAAAAAGAAAACATAGAATATAGGCTGGGAGAAACATCTGTAAATTATTCAAATGTTAAAAAATCATGATGCCAGAATATATATTTCTTTAAACCTTAAAATGCAGTTATAAAAAATAAAATGCACTGTAAAGTTCAGGGTCATCCTCTGCTCCATGTTAAGTTTGAAGCCAGCCTGAGCTACATGAATCCCTATTTCAAAAAAAGTGTGTGTGGGGGGAGCTAACTATGAACCTTAATTTCTGGCCAAGCATTGTATTTCCTAGTATCACATACAGTAAGCATGGTACCACATGCCTGTAACACCAGCACAAAGAAGGTGGACACACAAGAGGGTCAGAATGTCAAAGTCACCCGTCAACACAGTGAGTCTGAGGCCATCCTGGACTATACCTGGCATTTTCTTAGTAAAGAAGTACATACATACATACATACATACATACGTACGTACGTACGTACATACATACACACATACATACATACATACATACATACATACATACATACATAGATACCTTTAAGCAAATATTTTAGAAAAATATATGGATGCTAAATATGTTCATGGCAGGATATTAAGTATCATTAGCCATTAAAGAAAGGAAGGTTAAAATCACAGAAATACACCTTGGCACAGGTAGTGGGAAAAGTAAAATTAAAAGATTGACTATAGTCAGTGTTGACAAGACTGTGGAGGACCTGGAACTCTCAGGTAGCTGGTTAGACTGTAAAATGGTACAACTATTTTGGAAGTCAGTTAGGTAATTGGTTTTGTTTATTTGTTTATTTTTGCTTACCATTTACTTATAACAAAATCAAAGCTATTCCACTGTGATTACTCATATAAAGACTCACTAATAGGTTTTATAGTAGCTTTATTTGTAGAATTTAAAATAAGCCAAACGTTCATCAACACATGAAAAGGTGAGCCTATTGTGGTATGTCTACAGAATGGGATATCACATAGCAATAAATGTTTACAGTAATATGCACAAATGTCAAGATAATTACTTTGAAAGAAAGAACTCAAAAAAGAGCACAAACTATTTTATTTCATTTATATAAATTATATAAAATAAACAGGATAATAACAGCAATCAGAACAGTAATTTCTGTTGACAAGACTGTGGAGGAACTGGAACTCTCAGGTAGCTGGTTAGACTGTAAAATGGTACAACTATTTTGGAAGTCAGTTAGGTAATTGGTTTTGTTTATTTGTTTGTTTTTGCTTACCATTTACTTATAACTAGGATCTGGGCAGAAAGAGGGATAAGCATGTACAGAATCTGGGCAGACGTGGATGCTTCTGTGAGTAATGTATGTCTTCACTGTCTTGATTCGGGTTATAATTCTGAAGCTGTCTAAAGCATTCTCTTTAAATGCACACACACTGTATGTCAATTATACATTGACATATTTGCTAAAGCTAAACAAAACCACTACAACAACAAGAACAAACAAAGATAATTGCATGTGGCTAGAGGTATGAAGAGAGACTACCACACCCCTGAGGTGTGAAGAAGCCAGGCTAGGCGGATGTTTAGGGAACATCACAGTGTCATCCATGATTTCATAATTCCTGTTTGGTATGAATACTTTCTGAGGGTGATTTTCAAACAATGAAAAATAGCATCAAGTTTATATCTCAGTGGTGATATTTACTAGTTGCCATTGGAGAACACCAAAATTTCAGTTTGCTAAGAAAGAAAGAAAGAAAGAAAGAAAGAAAGGAAGGAAGGAAGGAAGGAAGGAAGGAAGGAAGGAAGGAAGGAAGGAAGGAAGGAAGGAAGGAAGGAATCCAGCAAACTCACCAGAATGGATGTGATGTTTGGGATCGATATGAGAAGCAGATGGTTTTGGTTTCAGACACAGCTACACTCTGTTCTCAGCTTATAGTCAAATGTTCAGTTTCTCTCCATCTTGGTCAGCTTCCTCTAATTTTTGCAGATTCATCCACCTGGCTATCCAGGCATGACAAGAGGCTACCACCAGAGTAACCTTCCTACCCTATGGCCAGTGTGAAGATGGAGCCTGTTGTGCAACTGATTCTGGAGAAGGCCTGAGAGTCTCCAAATGGACTAACTTAGGTCACATGCTCACCCGTTAACCAATCCCTGTGGGTCAAAAAAATGTGACACTCTGAAGAGTTTAATTAGGTGATATTGTATGCATACTCTGCTCCTGGAGATGAAATGCAATTTCATCCAGTATGCAGAAGGAACTGATCTACATTTGGTGGTTGTCTCTAGAAATGTTGGGCAGCACATACATACACAATGGGTATTCCACTTCCTATATCTTGGAGTTGTAGCCTCTAGAACAATGAGAAGTACATCTTGGTTGCTAATAAATCACAGGGCTTATTGCATATGCAAGATGTATTCTATGGGTAGTATATCTTGGAAGGAATCTCATTAAAATACAGAATGTTTACAAAGAGGGGGAAAAACATATTGAGCCGACTACAGGCTCTGCACTGAGCTCTGGGATCAGCTTTCATGAGCTGCCACCCATGCTGGGCTGGGCTTCAGTGATGCAGACATCTTTGAGTTATCTCTGCTCCTTTAAGTAACTCTTCAACCACAGTACTGTATGTAATATCAATAAAACTGACCGGTTCACTAAATTTGAGTTTAGTGGTATCCATACTTAGGTCTTTCATTGGCTCTGTATCTGGAGTGAATAGATGTTCAGTCATATTTCCTCGGAAATCATGTCTTACATGTCGTACAGTAAAAACATACATTAAGTTTCTGGAAAGATGCCATGGTTTGAACACTTGTTTTCCCTCAACTTCCTGTGGTATAGAAGGCAGAGTCTTGGAAAAATGATTAGGTCACTAATCATCTCCAGTTTTTCATCCGATTTCATCTCATCAGAGCTGACCAAACAAGAAACTGAGGAGTTAACCTCTGAAGACAGAAGAATGGAAAGCTGAAATGGGCCCTGGGAAAGAAACGTCCTGTGCATCTCAGGAAGTAGATACAACATAGTGGAAAGCCCCTGCCAGGGACATACCTACCTTATTCTCACAGTATGTAATTTATACAAATTCTAGGAAGAAAGGAAGGAAGGGAGGTGGAGGGAAGAGTGACAAAGGAAGGAAGAAAGGAATGAGGGAAGGAAGGAGGGAGAGAGGGAGGAGGAAGGGAGGGAGGGAGAGGACTGGCAGACAATGGCTTCACTGTGGCTTTTATCCTGCTTAAAATCCTCTAGGCTGGGGTGCATTTATAATGAAACTGTGTGCCGGGTTTCTATTGGCAGCATCTTGTCTTTTCATCTGTTTATAAAACTGTGGTTCATCTTACAACAGGTAATCTTATATGTGATGATATGAAATTTGGAGTCTCACATCTTACCCTCATGCCAGACTAGGAAAAAAAAAAATCAGGTCACCGATCTCTGGGTAGAGGCAATCCCAAAGACCATGATTGGTCAGTGAGTGGTACAACGGTGTGAAGATTTCTCTCTTTTCGAAGTCACATGGTACAAGCTTTGATGCCATCCCTGGTGGGTTTTTAACACGCAACCTCACGACAGTGACTCCAAGAAAGCCCGTTCCCCACAGTTCTCCACCACCCATCCCAGCCCTACAGACTAAAAATTAAAACACCATCAAATATCATAAATATTCCACAGTTTCTAAGCCAAAAACATAAAAATTGAGCTACGCTTCCTTGAAATGAGCTTTATTTTGTTTCTCACCTTCAACAAAACACATATTCTTCCTTCAAGACTAGGAATGCCAACACCCTGGAACTCAAACCAAATGAATACAAAGTAAAGTGAAGATGGGAGGGAAGCCCCTTCAATCAGAGATAAATCTTATCGTAGTAACACATCTATTAACGTTGTTCTTTAAAGAACAATGAGTGAGACAACAGCTGGGAAGGACAACAGCTGTATATCTTTTTCTGTCTTGATGAAATGCAGCCTTCTTTAAAATGGATGTACTTACTTGCAGAGCCAAAGCTTCTCTGCTGTTTTCTTCTCTGATGGCTGTTGCTGACTTAATGTGCTTTAAATGTATCATAAAAACATAATGAAAAACATACATTTATTCAATGAGACTCCTACCAACATAGGCTATAAAGCCCAAATCTTATAAAGCTGAATTTTATGGCATTCCTTAAACCCATTCCTTCCATTTATAGTTGCCCCACAATATTGGTTAGAATTTAGTGTTTCTCTCTCCTGCCATTATCTATGGAACAAAGATCATGCTTGAACTTGTGCTCCCTCATCCTGTCTCTTCCCTCCCTCTCCAGTTCGACCAAGGCTCTGCCTTAATTAGCCTCATCTTCCCACTTCTCTTCCTCATATTATGCCAAAAACGTGCATACCAAGTAAAGGTGCATACAGAAGCCACAGGACTGTGGACTGCGGAGATGGTACAAATGGACCTTTTATGTTTACTTAGTAAGAGTCCCCGTCCTCGAGTTCAAGGCGAAATATGGCCCTTGGGTTTTGCTTTATAAAATAGTTTTATTAGAACATGGGCATGTTTATATGTTTAGGTACTGTCTAAAGTTTTTCCTAGGTTATAAAAATCAAGTCCAATAGTTATTTGTTTATTTATTTATTTACATATTTATTATTATACCTGGCACTTCAAAGGAAAGGGAATTTTATGGAGACACAACCATGTCTGGAAAATTGAAGTGCCTTGGTTCCTTCCCAACATTGAGACACAATATTTGGGGTGCTGACTGATAGCTATGGTTGTTATATGTTCTTGTGCTAGGTAGGAAACCAGTCCTTTAAGTTACCATTAAACATACATTGAGATCTCACAGATCACTGTCACAGCAGCCAAGCTCCACCCACAAGGAAGGTGGGGTCTGTGCCCCTGATCTTCACTGCCCGGGATGCCCTTTATGATTCGAGGGTCTATGGTAGTCACAGCTCTGAGAACTGAAAGAAAGTAGCTTTCCCACCCTGCAAAGAGCTGCCATAGTTTATGATCTCCAACCAATGGCAACTGAAAACATCTTGAGGGTGAGCAATTTACATGTGAGCTCTTCTCACACAACACTGGTGATCAGGGAAGGGAGGAAAAGCATTATAC
This sequence comes from Mus minutoides, assembly GCA_902729485.2. Lineage (NCBI taxonomy): Eukaryota > Metazoa > Chordata > Mammalia > Rodentia > Muridae > Mus > Mus minutoides. The sequence continues at coordinate 956,137 of LR750012.1, forward strand.
TATATATAAAATATAGTATATATCAAGCTTATTACCATAACGGTCACTGAGGATGACTCTGATGAGTCTTTGGCATACACATGGAATATGTGTTTCTCAGTCTTCCCATCAAGAGTGAGTGAAAGTTTTCTCTTTATCAATATCAATCAACCACAAGCTAAGGGACTGTCTCTAGCAGTGCAATTATCTTACACTTCCAACCTGCTATGCAAAAATATATATCCTGTAGGCAAGGCTGAGCCATAAGTAGAGTGGTAGAGATGGAACTCAGAAGTCAGGCCAAGGGACCCTGGACAGATGGCTCAGTCAAAGGTGAAAACCCAAATTCACATCCCAACAACCATGTAAAAAGCCAGGTACAGCAGTATGCATCTTTGGTTCCCATAGCTGGGGAGGCAAAGACAAGCTCTTTCCTAGAGCTCACCAACCTACCAATTTAGAGAAGTGGTAAGCACGCTGGTCAGTGAGAGACCTTATCTCACAAAGCAAGCTAGGAAGGAAGCAAAGGAGGAAGACATCCAGTGTAGATGCCTGCCCTCTACACAAACTCACACATATAAACACACAGCAAGGAAGGGAAGCAGTAAAGAAATGGGGACAAGCCAGAGCCTAGTGAGATGGTAAAGAAGCAAGAGACAAGCCACTGAAACCATTAAATACTGGTATTAACTAGAGAATCCCAGTGGAGGAAAGCCTTAGGATTGGGGTTAGAAGAGACTGTGATCCTGTGTAGAAACTGAACCATGCTTGTTAGGGCTCCCCCTGTGACTGAAAACAATTACCTCACTGACTCAACGTGATTGAATTGGGAACAAAAAGTATTTATTCTTCTGATGACACTGCCCCAGGATATATGAAATAAACAACCTCCAAGATGTTAGCTCTGTTACCAGGCTGTCAATCAAGCTCCATTTTCATTGCAATTGTCCTGGAAGAACACACTCTCCTTTCTCTGCACTTCAGACACGTCTCTTCTCGACATTTTGGCTGCATAGCAAAGCTGTCCTTGCAGAAACACATCACGTTTTTAATATTTTCCTTTGCCCTCGTGTGAACACAGGTGACATGCTAAGCGAGTTTGGCCTGAATTTTATAATCCATCAAGTGCAAAACAAGATATGTTTAATATTGAATCACTTCAGATTTGCTCATCTTGCTGCCTTTTGTTCATGGACCAGTTCAATCAACAACTGGCTCTTGAACGTTTAGTGTGTCGTTTGTTAAAGGCTGGATGGGAGTGTCCAAAAGTTAACAAGCCAGAGTGCCTGCCTGTGAGAAGTTTAAAGTATAATTGTGTTGCCAAGAGTAATCATTAATTTGTGTCTGCCCAGCATCCTTCCCATTTCATCCAAAAAAGATTATATATTCACTATACAAATGGATGCTTTTATAATGACAGTCTTATTCCAGCATGTCATGTACTTTGTGCATATTCGCCTTCATTGTACTCTCATCCTCCCCTCACGAGCCCCTGTCTTTCTAAACAGTCCCCCTTCTATTTTCATATTGTGTATATGTGTGTGTGTCCACAGAATCTATAGATATAGAACCTCGGTGAAACATATAAGAGAGCCCATGACATTTGTCTGAGATTTGTATAATTTGCATAGTATTATGATGTCAAGTCCTACCCATTTTCATATAAATGGCATGACTTTGTTCTCTGGGTTGAATAAAAGCTGCATTGTATGTGCACACCATGTTTTATTTATCCATCCATCTGTGGAGGGACACCTATGCTGATCCCATAACCTGGATTCTGTGGTGTTTGCAGCAGTCTGTGGATGTACAGGTGTCTCTATGGTATGCAGACTCAGAGGCCTCTGGCCCGAGTGTGGTATCACTGGATCAGGTTGCAGCTAGACTCTCAGCTTTTTGAAGAACAACCCCATTCACAATAGGCTCACAAAACTCCCTAGAAATAAAGCTAACCAAAGAGTTGGAAAAACCTCTGCAATGAAAACTTTCAAAGACTGAAGAAGGAAACTGAAAGGATACTAGGAGACAGAAATAAGTCCCACCGTCATGGATTGATAGAACTAATACTGTGAAAATGGACATCTTATCCCAAGCAGCTTATACATCCAATACAAACCCCATTCAAATTCCAATGGTAGCACTTACAGAAAAAAAAAATTATTTCTTACTTTTTTGGTAATGGATACTGATTGATCATTATCTTGGGGGAAGGAAGGATGTTTGTCTATATGTGGGCATGTGAAAGTCAAAGGCTGATGTTTGCTGTACCCAATTTTTATGTAGGTACTGGTGCTCTGAACTCAGGTACTCATACTTACACAGTAAGCACCTTGGCCTGCTGACCCATCTTCCCACCTGTTTTCTTTTAAGGGAACTTTCTCATCCTCTCCCCCCCATCCCTTATTGTATGAGGTATCCCCCAGAGAAGACCATTCAGACTCAATTTCTACCCAATAGAAACTCTTTATTAGCAGGCCAGAACGCTGGGTTCTGGGGACCTGATTGCAGTCCTGATCTTTTCTTAGTTTGAGATTTTAAGCACAAAAAAACAGATCCTGAGTTGATGCTCCTCAGTTAGCAAGAACAGTTAGCCAACCGCAGAATTACAGAAGCCAAAAACAAAGTTAGTATGTTCAGGGACTTTCCCAGAACTATGAATGTGCATGGGTTGGGTTTCTGTTCTTGTTTGGGCAGGTGTTGCTGCCTATGTGCTGGGTTCCAAGGCCTGAATAGCACTTCCATCATGGAATCAAGTTATGCTAAGGTCTAGAGCCTGTTACCAGTAAATATGGTCACTGTCACATTTCCAGCACTGAGACATACTGCTCACACTAGTCAGTCGGCTTTCCCAAAGCTTCTAACACAATGATTGCTGGACATTCAAGTTCATCCATAATTTTTTAAAAAATGAACTGCAGGACTTACATGGGACCTTTCAGGAAATTCTGCTTTTAGGGTGGTTCAGGATGGAGATGCTGCAGCCCTCTCTTTCTGAGGGAGGGAACTCTGAAAAAGTAGCTAAAACAGAGGACAGAGTGGAAAGATGAAGAGGGAGAGATGGAACTAGGAGCACATTATTTGCTACTCTGGATCGAATGCATCCCTCTCTAGACTTTTTTTTTTGCAATGGACTCTCTGTTACTTTTCGAGTTGCTGTGAGCCAACACCTGACAAAAGCAACTCACCAAGGGTTTATTTTGACTCAGAATTTGAGGAAGGTCCTATCAGGGAATGTGTAGTATCAGACAGAGCTGTGATGGTAGGAGAGTATAACTCTTAGTGTTGGGTCAGAACTGGGCTGAACATCACACACAAGCCCAACCCCATAGACCCACTCCTTACCCATTAGCCCTACCTCCTGGAGGTTCTGCAAACTCCCACAAGAGCACAACCAACTGAGGAGCCAAGTATTCAAACACATGTGCCCATAGGAAACAACACCAAAACTATAACAACGTGGTCCTCTTAAGTTCCCTCGTGTGACTAGTAGGCACAACATTTTCCAACAAACAAAGAGGCTTACACAGGAAATACAATATGGTGTGCCTGTAGGAAATGTCATTGTCTAATCCCATTAGACAATGATATGGTGCAGCTAGGAGATTAAACAAATTTTTATGATATCACAAAAAAAAATGGATTGTAGGGTCTCAGGAGTATGATCCTTGATCTTGGTCTAGACTGATTAGAGCTCATCTAGAATATTCTTTAGTTCTAGATTCTTTACCAGATGTAAGGGATTCAGAAATGGGCCAGAAGTATGGGAAAGCTTCTGAAAATCCACTCATAAGAATAATTGAATTACTTGAGAAGCTTACACAGGAGGACAAACAGGCAGAGTAGGTATAGGTTGATACTTGGTTGAACAATCTTTAATTGTCTAAATGTTTGGGACATTTTGAAGACCATCAAATCAATAAGGCCAGCCTCTGGAATTATTGGGAACATGTTTTAAGCCAGCCTTCGGATTTTGACTTTGGCTAAAGGATTTAACATCTGACAAGTTGCTTTGCTGACCTGTGAAAGCAAGCCTAGGAGAAGAATTCATCAACCGCTGCTTGAAAGCTAATTCTGTTACAGGCAATAGTGGAGCTCAGGTTGCTATCCATTCAGCCAGAGGTGCCTGGTCTCATTAATCACTAAAGGTGACTGGTATAGAAGAAGTTCTCATGCTGGTACAGTCAGATTCCTTAACAAACTGATACTTAAAGTAGATTTGAAGATGTAACACCCGAGGCCCCGATCAATGTGATCACAGCCAGGCCCAGAGGTCTTCAATCTTGGGTAACTAAACAGCACAGTTAAGCATTTAGGGATTTATTTAACAAACATTTTTAGAGTGTCTGGTGATTTCAGGACACTCTGAAGGTAAATTTGTGGTGCTGAGTATAGAATTCAGCAGGATACAATGTCTGCCTTTGAGAACTCACCAATCAGATCAGGAGAAAAGCCACGCATGCAACAAAGCATATCATAGAACATAGCTAAGCGAAATAAAGGCTCAGTTGCCATTTCTCCATGCTCTAGGCAGGTATCAGCAATGACCATGCAATGTTTACCTTTGAGCCAATGTAGCCTCTATTCTCCAAAGACAACTTTTCAGGTAGGTATGCATGTCTGTCTGTGTCTCTGACTCACTCTGTGTCTCTGTCTCTGTCTCTCTGTCTCTGTGTGTGTGTGTNTGTGTGTGTGTGTGTGTGTGTGTGTGTGTGTGTGTGTGAGAGAGAGAGAGAGAGAGAGAGAGAGAGAGAGAGAGAGAGAGAGAGTATGAATATGTGTTTGTGGCTATGCCCCAATTGCCATCCCTGAGTTGGGGTTTAGGAAGGAGAAAATGACCACCACTTTCTCCCTCTTTTATTGGATATTTTCTTTATTTACATTTCAAATGTTATCCCTTTTCCAGGTCTCCCCTCCAGAAACCCCCTATCCTATCCGCTTCCCCCTGCCTCTATGAGGGTGCTCCCCCACCCATCCACCCACTCCTGCCTTCCCACCCTGGCATTTCCATACACTGGGGCATCGAATCCCCTCAGGCTCAAGGGGCAATCCTCCCACTGATGTCCAATAGGCCATCATCTGCTACATATGCAGCCAGAGCCATAGGTCCCTCCATGTGTATTCTTTGGTTGGTGGTCCAGTCCCCGGGATCTCCGGGGAGGTCTGGCCTATTGACACTGTTGCTCTCCCCATGGGGCTACAAACCCCCTCAGCTCTCTTCTCCAGCTCCTCCATCCAGGAATCGTGAGAAATAAGGACACCCTCCCAAGTCATGCAAAGCTCCATGTTGCAGGCAGAATCATGGCATAAAGTACAAAACATATAAACAACCTGTGTCTGCCGAAGATTCGTGGGCTCCCTTGCACTTCCATGTCTTCCTTGACCTTAGATGTTAAAGCCATGTGATTCCTTCATATGAGTGAGCTGTAAGTGGACATGGTGCTCCGGCCATCTGTACAGATGCATGTAACGGTCTTCTTCGGCTCTTTCCTCCTCTGGCTCTTTCCTCCTGAAGTGACTAAAAATCTAATTCTGGGCACAATCATTGGCACAAGGGAAGTGATGTTAGAGTGAGAAACTCACCTTTGGTGCCTTACAGCACTCAAAGGTCAAAGCTTGCTATTAGGGGAGAGCCTAGTATTATTCTGACCCATGCCTAACAACCTTCTGCTCCAGAATGACATGAATCACAGACCTTACCTCACATGTGCTATATGGATGAAATGTGGTTTCACAGGACTTCATACTTGGCCTCTTACTGTTTCACTCTCCCATTTAATTCTTTCATTTCCTGCTTCCAACAGACATAAGTATGCCTGCACTCTGTTTACTAGTCCCTCTCCTGTTCCTGCTCCTCCTTCCAGCCCTCCCTCCTTTATTCCACATACACAGACACACACACACACACACACACACACACACACACACATGCGCGCGCGCGCGCACGCGCGCGCACATGCACTTTTGAACCTATGTGAAGCATCAAATGCAAAGCAAGATATTAGCATCAGTATCCAAGCCAGCCACTGGATATTTATCTCACAGACACAATATTAAACTACTGAAGGGATGATATGTTTTAAGTGTGGTTTTCCAGAGCAACAGAACACTACAACAGAAATAAGAGATACAAATGACACATCCATGCATAGATAGGAATTTGGCATAAAGTTTACTATTCTGTGTTTGAGACAGTCTAATTAATTTTAAGAATACCTACAGAAGTGTCCTGGAAGAGGCATTTTTTCTTTCTGTAGCTTTGTGGGTAAATTTTAATGAGTCCCTCATTTTTTTTCTATTAAAAAGGATACAGAAAACTGAGAGAATTATTTTTTTCAATGCTCTAGCATAAAGTTAAGGAAAGTCATGAAGATAGAAAAAAAGAAATAGAGGAAATAAGGAATGTCTTTGGCTATTATATTGTTGCAATTCATCAATACTGTCCCATAAAATTTTTTATGTGACAGCTCAGGCATAATTTTTAAAAGTCATAAGTTTAAAATAAAATTACCCCTCCAGTGCTCTGCAAATCATTGTACACATAGAGTGGTGGCAAACTACTGTACCTGAGCCTTGATGGAAAATAGAAGATAAGCACTAGGAAAGATAATATACAGTAAAGAAAACATTATATTTTAAGCAATAATATTAACCTTTGAGCCATTTAAAGGTCTATAGAAAATGGCCAAGTCTCTATTAATCTTACACCAAATATTGTAATATATATGCATATATATTAATGATTTTTCTAACTTTTCATTAATTTATCTATACATTTGTCTAGCCATTGCATTGATCCATCCACTCATGTATCCATTCATCAAGTCAACTATCTTTCTAATCATCCAATCATCCATGCACTAATCCACCCACCCATCCATATCACCATCCTTCCAATCATTCATTCATTCTCCTACTCATTAACTCATGTATCTATCCATTCATCCATCCATATTGTCATTCATCCATTCATTGACCCATGTGACCCAACCATCCTTCCCACTATTCATCCACTTATCCACCGATTCCTATCCTCATTCATGCATGCATATTCATCACTGTCTCACCAGGTATTCACTTATTTATTCACCCATCCATGCATATCATACATACATATGCACATTCATACACATACATACATTTTACCATCCTTCCTATCCATTCATCCTCCTATCCATCCATCTATTCATCCTTATCATTCATTCACCATTCATATTTCTATTCATCTATTAATATGTACATTCATTGCATTTATTAATGCTTAGTCAGTCTATTAAATAACAGAAAAATCCTGTTACCCACAAAAGCTTGGTAAAGTATCCTGCAAACTGAAAACTGGTGGGGGATTGACACTGAATAGAAAATATAATGCACACTTGGAAGAGAGAGTCCCTTCAGTGAAGAGGGAGGTGCTGACCATGGAGAACACTGAAGGTGCTAAGGAGACCTAGGAGCACTGAGGACAAAGAAAAAGTTAAGAAATATCCATCCATCTCCCAGGAGGTTAACTAAGGATAACATGCACAAGGCTTACAGACACTTCTGGAAACTCAGACTGTAAGCAGCATCCAAAGTCTTAGCATTTTCTTTTGTAGAAGTGCAGATCAAAGTGGCTGATATGTTTGGCACTTTTCCCCCTAACATTGTTAAGCACAAAGTCCCACAATGCCTTTTCAGGTGGGGACTGCAATCAAAATGTCATCAGCCTACCTCCTTCCATTCTTCCAATCTCTCAGGAAAATCACAGGTTTTTTTTTTTAAAGCAGAATATTTTGATATTATTTATATGCCATTGTCCAAAAAGGTGGCAGTTGGATAATGTCAATGTTCAGGTGTCAGTCATTGTTTTGTTTTGTCAGTTGTTTCTTACGCTTTTATTAAATGTAAAGTTTTACTTTTGTACTTTTCTTTTTAAAAATAATTTTTAAATTTACTCTTAAGAGAATTTTACCCGTGTATGCAATGTATTTTGATCATATTATCCCATTTTCCCTAACTCTCACTAGACCTCCCCTAATATGTCCAGATCCTAACTTCAACATAGATAGATAGATAGATAGATAGATAGATAGATAGATAGATAGATAGATAGATATCAAATTAGTGTTGCTCAGGGTCCTCAGCTGGAACACAGACAACCTACCAATGGCCACACTCCCAAAGGAAAATGGCCCTCCTTCCCCCAGCAGCCAACTTCTAATATCTCCCCAGCTCAGGATGGTCTGGGGAGCCCCTCAGGTTCCTTCTGGGACTGGGACTGAGACTTATACTGGCCTGCTCTTATGCAGGTATGGTACAGGCAAGGATGGCTACCAGAGCTGGCCCAGGACTGTTTGTTTTTCTGCTTTTCCTGAGCACCCTTCCCCAGCAAGCCCTCAGGTCTGCATGCTGCCTTCTAGGATCTCAGAGAGTCTGAGTGCCCCATGAGACATTCAACTCCCTATTATTTTTGGTTTCTCCCTTCCCAATTCCACAGAGACTGTGCCCTGGGAATAGTTTCCCCATCATCTAAGGCACTGTTTAATCAAGGCGGCTAATCAACTGTGAAGTGCATAGCGGATGTCGGCACAGTTTCCTGTGTGGTGATTGATGCATTTAACAGTGTACTCATAATGCCTTTGTTCAAAATTAGATGACAACAGAACCGAGATTAATATTGTGTGAAGTTTTCTTGTGTGTTGGGGGGGGGGGCGGGTTTAAGCCTGGTGATGGCTGATTGTGGGAACAGTTCTCTCCTGGGACTGTATCATGGTGGCTGTGTTTCAGTGATTTAAGACACGCCCTAAATGGCTTTGATTATAATAACCATGGGCTTTCACAGGCACCAGAGTCTGTACAAGACGAACGATTGCCTTTTATTTTTCATGAGTAAGAATAAGGAAATCTCCCTTTTCATTAAAGAAAAAGAAAAAGAAAAGAAAAGAAAGGAAAAGAAAAGAAAAAAATGAGTGTTTGTGTATGTATGCACATGTGTATTGAATAAAGATCTAAACACATCTTCTAACAAGAAACTAAATTTGTGTAATTCTCTCTCCCTTTCTGATCCCTCCTTTCTCTCCCCCACTTCCCTTTGTTTTTCTCTCTCCCTACTTTCTTTCACTCCTTTCTCCCTTTTCTCTTCTCTCCCTCACTCCCTCCTTCCCTTTCTCTCTTCTCTTTCTCTCCCTCTCTTCTCTCTTTTCCTCTCTCCCTCTCTTCTTCTCCCTCCCTTCCCCTCTCTCCTTCTCTCCTTTCTCTTATTCTCCTCTACCCCCTTTCTCATCTCTCTTTCTCTTCCTCCCCCTCTCTCTTCTGGCACCCTCTTCTCAAAATAAAACTCCACCTCATGCAGATCCCTCATAGATGATTTCTTATAACTATCCCCTCATCTCCAACCCCAAGGTTCCATTCCAAGAGCCTGGCTGGCCCTCACTACTAAAGCCCTCGCATTCAGCACATTCTGAAGAAGTCTGACCTGACACTAACCCTGAGCTTTACAAACACAGGCTTTGCTTGCCAGTCCTTTTTGCTCAGTCCTATTCTCCTTTTTTTTTTTTTTTTTTTTTTTTTTTGATTAATCAACAATGCTTCTCAGTAATAATCCAAATGAACATCTTGATAAATTGCAGCCATTATGGGGTTTTCCACAGAGAAATATTCTCAGANCATTTCAAGTGTTATCCAGAAAGTTCCCTATATCCTCCCCCCTCCCGGCCCTGCTACCCTACCCACCCGCTCCCACCCCCTGGCCCCGGCGTTCCCCTGTATTGGGGCATATAAAGTCTGCATAACCAAGGGGCCTCTCTTCCCACTGATGGCCAACTAGGCCATCCTCTTCTATATATGCAGCTAGAGACACGAGCCTTTAAGAGGGTTTATTTAGCTCACAGTTATATCAGAGGTACAGTGTCAGTACAGCAGGAGTTCATTAGCTGTATCACAACATAGAGATAGCATCATAGGCTTCCACTTCATAACTTCTCAGCAGAACCACACTAGAGAACAATCTGCTAGTGTATGAGCCTCTGGAGAAAAAAAACATACTAAACAACAGCATTAATGAAGGCCAACGCAGTGCTAAAGACCTTGCGGAGCAGGGATATATGGTAGGGCATCACATCCCTGCTCTCTCCTTGACTGAGGAGGAGGAGACTGTCATGTGACTAAATAGTAAAGTGTGAGGATTAAAATTGATTGTCAACTTGATAGAACCAAGAACTACCTAAAAGACAGACCTCTTGGCATGTCTGATTCTCTAGATTGGCTTAATCATGCTTGGAAGGAATACACTGATTATGGCAGAGCCATTCCATGGGCTGGGTGGGCTTCTAGTCTGAATAAAAGAGTGAATGAAAGCTTCCTGCCAGTGGATGCAATGAACCCAGATGCCTTTCGCTCTGGCCGCCATAATGTGGTATGAACCACACCCTCCAAATGTTCCCTCTTCAAGTTACTCTTGACAGGTATTTGATCACAGCAAGGAGACAAGTCACTAAAATAGGAGCAGAACAAACATGTTGTTTTATGACTACTTTATGACTAAGCTGAGCTCAATTTTTGCCTGATCATAACTGATGGTTTTGTTTTTGTTTTTGTTTTGTTTTTGTTTTTATTTTGTTTTTGTTTTGTTTTTGTTTTGTTTTGTTCGTCTTTGATTCTGCAAACAATGAACTGGGACTCTATTAGGAATGTGTGATAGGGGTTGTACTCTAGTCACTGCACCAAAAAGCAAAACCTCAGTAGAATAAGTCACTGATTATGACAGTGACTGCCTGTGACATTGAAAAAATACATGCAGGGACAACCACACACACACACACACACACACACAAATATGCAAGGTAGAATTCCACTATAATATCTTTTACATGTTGACTTGAATACAGTCTTCTATGTAACTAATATAAAGATACATTTTATTTTAAAATGAAAATACAATCATAATATGATGATGATGAAATACCACAGTCTGCACCAAAGATGAAGTAAAAAATATTCTATACATAAATATAAATTAATAGTCTTGAATAGGTAGATGGTTCATAACTGTTCAGAATAGAAATTCCTATGGAGTTATTTACCTCTGTCCTCTCTCCAAACTAACAGAATATGAGAGAGTGTCTCAAATTTAGGAAGACTATGTATTTGCTATAAGGGATAAAGCACTTCTGCTTTCTTCTTGAGATGGCCTTTGTTTGAGATCTTATTATGCTTTCTTCAGGGGAAAAGATACAAATTGAAAATTAGTTTGAGCCTTTGCTTCCCCAGAAGGTTTCACAAAAATTTCCATAGTGGGCTCTGGGATGATGGTGAATCTCGAGTCCTAGGAGAGGCCCCCTTAACAGAATACCTTCCCCCAATGACAGCAACTTTGACTTGGGTTGCTTGGTCCCTCAGAGATAAGACTGGGCACATACAACTAATACATTCTCTGCTCTCTGATTCTCAGGCTCACAGCCTGCTAGGCATCGTAGCAATTTCTTCTACCTAGGCTAGAAGCACCATGGGTTTCTAAGTATAACTTAAGATTCATCACACTTATGTTTGAGACAAGCAAAGACTACAGGGAAACATAATGGGTGGTTAGATCTACAGGAAGTAATAAAATAAACACTAGCTATCCAGAGGTTGCAAATGTTACACTGCAGATTTGGTCTGTTTGTATACCATCCCAGGTTAGATATGATTCATACAAAACACCACACACACACACACACACACACACACACACACACACACACACACACACAGAGTCATCAAGCATAGAGCCAAACTCTGCTGCAAGACGCTGTATTTAAAATCAGAGGCTATCCTCCACTCCAGAGAGACAGAAAATCTCTTGAAATCATGATTTATGTTCACTCATTGCTCGTGTAGATAAGTGACTGCCATCTATATAAAAAAAAAAAACAAAACCTAAGCTTTTCCTCCCGTGGGAATTTTGAATTTCCATGGTGTGGAGGAGACCCAGGAATGTAAACAGACAGTCTGAGAGTCCATGATGAGCAGAAGGCTCACATGCAAATCTATTGTGAAAAAAAACCCCTGCTCCATTGCCCTCATCCTCAAAGCTGGAGGACACCGGAGGGGCTTGCTATCATTCAAAGAAGCTGCAAAATGCTTTGCTCAAAGAAAGTCAAACCTCATGCAAAGGCCCAATATACAAACAGGGGTAAGGTCCAGTCGGTCTGATGAAAAGGAAGGGCTCCGGCAGGACTCCTTACCCCAGGGAAGGGCCATGCAAGAGTCTGTACTGTAGCATCCAAGGGCCCTTTTCACTAGACAAAGAACTTCTGTGCCAGGAAATCCACAGCTCTGAGCCAACTGCAGGTCTCTGGTGCTGTAAAAATAAAGGCTTCACTGAAGCACAATGATGTCCATTTGTCTCTACCGTGACCATGTCTTTGGCTGTTCTACTGACACAGTGACAAAGCTGATCCGTGACAAGTCTTAAAGCATTTATGGGTTTATTTTGCCACTACAACAGTAAAGAAAACAATACAAAACATGACATAATGAATGATGTGTGTTCTGAACAACAGATAATTATTTGAAAGTTGTTCCACTGTGTTCTCTATGCCCTTTAGGTCTGTAGATTTTGATAGCTGATATCAACTGTCAGCTTGACAAGATCTCGAATCACCTAGGAAATGAATCTTTGCACTTGTCTATGAAGGAATTTTTTTCCTAGATGGGGTGGTTGCGGTAGGAAGACCCACCCTAAATTAGGGCAGTCCCACACCAAGGGAGTATCTGAAAATGAATGAAAAGGAGAAAGATGGCTAAGCATCACATTTATAGCTCTCTGCTTCCTGACTGTACACATGATGTGACCAGCACCATGTAACCATGCCTCCCCACCATTACAGCATGTACCGTGGTGATATGAGTAAAAAAAATCAGTCTTCTCTCCTGAAGTCATTTTGAAAGTACCTCCTCACAGCAACTAATATGGGGTCCCTTGGCAGAAAATGGGCCACTTTCTGCTCTAAATGCTTATAACTCAGTCCACGCCCTAGAGGTGACAATCAGTCAATGCAAGCATCCTTTGCAGAACTGAATTTTGTACTTTTCAAAAATAAAGTACCAAGTTACTGTTTGAAATACTGCCACACTAGAAAGACTATCAGTTTTATATTGTTATTATTATTATTATTATTATTATTATTATTATTATTGTCGTTGTTGCTGTTGTTGTTGCTATTATTATTATTTAATATTATTATTGTTGTTTGTGTGTGTGTGTGTGTGTGTGTGTGTGTGTGTGTGTGTGTTGTCTGAATGTATGTCTGTACCATGTGTCTGCAATATCCAAAGGAACTAGAAGAGGGCATCAAATACCCTGGACTGGAGTTCTAGATGAATGTGCCATCTGGGTTCTGTGGACCAAACCTGGGTCCACTGGAAGAGCAACCAATGCTCTTACTGGCTGAGCACTCCCTCTAGCCACAATTTAAAAAGAAAAAAAAAATCTACAGACCTAAAGGGCATAGAGAACACAGTGGAACAACTTTCAAATACTTATCTGTTGTTCAGAACACACATCATTCATTATGTCATGTTTTGTATTGTTGTCTTTACTGTTGTGGTGGCAAAATAAACCCAACATAAGCAACTAAGGAAACGGGGATTTACTTGGACTCGTGCTTTAGGAAGGGGTGCAGTCCATCATAGCAGGAAGGTCTGGATGTAGGCTTATGAGGTAGTTGGCCATATTGTATCCAGAAGCAGAGAGTAATGAAGATTCCCATTTTGCTCTCTCCCACTGAGTCCAGAACATAAGCCCGGGGTATGCTACTGCCCATATTCAGAACAATTCTTTCTTCCTTGGCTTACACCTCTTCAAATGCTCTCACAGACACATCCAAAGATGTGTGTTTCCAATTACTTAAATCTAATCAAGTTGGCACTAAAGACCAACCATCTCAAAAGATCTCCTATCTTCTAATTGAACACTGTCCCAACCCTTCAGAAGAACTCTAAGATGCTAAGATGACTCAGAACTCAAACTACCCATGGCTGAGTTATGCAAGAGAATCCTAGATTTGTGAAGATTCAGTTTGTTTGTTTGTTTGTTTGTTTGTTTGTTTTAAAGAAGAGAATAATAAGGAACAAAGAGTCTGCAACAAAAACAAGCAGTTCTTCTGGGCCATAGTCATTACAAAGCAAACAAAAGGCAGCCTCGTTATTTAAAAACAAAACTGGAAACTCCAAGACACGGAACAAAAATGAAATATTAGCAATAACAGCATCCAAGGAAATTGGCATTTCTACTGCAGCAGGTGGCATTTACATTGCCGCTCAGAACTCACTTCAGTGCCTGGAATTATCTGCATCACCACAATGGGCTATGCATGGTCTTTGGCCGACTAGTTAATGGCTGGACTTTCAGAAATCATTTCATGCCCACCTACCCTTTTTAAATGGCACCGACTCTATGAGGGCTTTAATTTTGTATTTGCAGCCTCCTGACAAGTGCCTCTCTCAAACCTGCTATGCTTTACAGTGCACTGGGGGCAGGGGGTGTCTCCTATGCACAGATCCTTCAGATATCATACCACCATATCTCAAGACAGAGTTGTAAAACAATCAGGGAAGAGATATTGAGTAGCCATTGTGGTATCATATACAGTTATTAAGAGTCGTAAGGAAAGAAGATATATATATATATATATATATATATATATATATATATATATATATATATATATATATGTAATGTTCATGTTCTTTAAATGTATAGGCAGGATTAACATCCCTACTTCAGTTGCATTTCAATAGACCCTAGGAACAGCTCTCTATTTGAACCAATTAATAATTATTTCTGAGACCCTATAATTATCATGATGACTAATTTAACGAGCAGTGGCCAACGTTCACAGCCTTCTCAGGTCAGTATGTGATGAGGCTGGCTGAGAACAAAAATATGGCAACTTCACAGCCTCTTCTAAACATGAAAATTTGGATTTTTTTTTTGCCATGTATGCCCTGGTTATATTTCATGAGCCAAAAAAGGTATTTCTCTCAGGCTTCTGGGTGCCAGCAAGCTTTCTCTCTGGATGTTCACACTCCTGCACCAAGGGCTCCTTGACTGACCCCTGAGC